>CAUYRH010082680.1:0-19997 GCA_963574655.1 Perodicticus potto | reverse complement strand
CTTTTGAGCCTGAAGCTCCCCTTCCCTCAGCTCCTGGGACTACTGGTAGTTGGCTGCTCTCTGCTGAGCTCTTCTCTGGAAATTGTCCCTGGCTGAAGAGAGTCGTCTCATTCAAGGTTCATGTTTGTGGGGCTGCAGATAGCCAAAGACTGGCCATTGCCTCAATTCAGACATCTTTGAGGGCCTTTCCCAACTTCAGAGGTTCCTCAAGGGATCAACTGAGACATTTGTTGGGACTTCGCTAGAGTTCAACTCTTGCCCTGTCTGTCCTGCTTCATTCATCCACTCTCGCTGGTCCTCATCTAGACAGCACTGCCCAGTAAAGACACCTCCTGCCTGTACATTTCTATCACAGAATCTGCTTCCCAGGAAACCTGCACTGCATTGTTACCACTGTATGCTATTTAGTGTATATAATAATATTTTGCATGGAAAATATATTTCATCCTTGTGCTTGGACATAAAAATTAACTCATGTAAAAACAAACAAACAAACAAAACTGACGCTTTGATTGTGACTAGAAGGAGTAAAGGCCGATCCCTCAGGTCTGTATTTCAAGCAGTTTTGTACGTCACCTTTGCAGCATTATGGGAAATCAACTGCTGTCTGATATCACCCTTCCTGGGGGAAATTCAGCTATGAGTTTCCAATAGGACACTTTAAATCTTTAGAAAACAGCCCACTTTTTCCCAGGGTCCAGCTTTATTCAAGGTCGGTGAAAAGTGTGGGTGGAGCAAAGGGGAGCTGGACTTGGCAGTGATTTTGTTTATACCGGTTGCTCCATGCCTAGCACCACGCCTGGACAAAGTAGGCACTCAGTGAAAATCTGCAGAATGAGCACATTTTAACAATTACGGATTAGAGAAGAAAAATTTCAGTTGTAAATATTTGCATCTAATTCTTTCTAGTTCGCTATATATCATTCAAACTATTGTATCTAACACTTACTAAAGCACGAACCTATTGCATTAAATGTTATTTTGGAAAAAAATATAAAATTAAATGGCAAAAAAAGAAATGATAAAGATCAGATTAGAAATAAATGAAATTGAAACAAAAACATCGAAAAGATGAACAAAATTAAATGTTAGTTTTTAAAAAGTAAAAAAAAGTTGACATACCCTTACCAGACTGATAACAAAGAGAGAGAAGGCCCAAAGAAATAATATTAGAGACGAAAAAGGAGACATTATGGCTAATATTACAGAAAGGATAGTTAGAGACTACTACTGGAAAACCTAAAACAAATGAATTAATGTCTAAATATGTGCAAGCTACCAAGATTGAACCAGGACGAATCCAAAATCTGAATTAACCAGTCACAAGTATTGAAGTAGAAGCAGTAATTAATGTCTCTTGTCAAAGAAAATTCTAGGAAGAAAATTCAAAGAACTAATGCTAATCTCACTTACACTGTTTTTAAAACATTGAGGAAAGGGAAATCTTCCAAACTCATTCTAAAAGGTCTGTGTCATCTTGATACCAAAGCCAGACAAATATACAGCAAAAAGAGAAAACTGTGGGCCATTGGCTCAGAGGAACATTGTCTCAACAAAATCCCAGCAAACCAAAGATTATTCATCATGAACAAATGGGATTCATCTCAGGAATCCAAAGATAGTTGAATGTATGCTAATAAATGTGACACATCATATCAACAGAATAAAGGACAGGAACCATGTGATCGTTTCAACAGATACTGACAAAACATTCAATAAAAATCAACATTCCTTCACGATAGAAATGCTCAAAAAGTGGGTATAGAAGGAACTTCCCTCAACATGATAAAAGCCATACATGATAGGCCCACAGCTAGTATCAGACCGAATGGGGAAAAACTGAAAATCTTCCCTCTAAGGTACAGAAAAATACATGTATGGCCACTTTCATCACTTTGATTCAGCATAATACTGGAATTTCTAGCTAAAGCAGACAAAAGAACAAAACACCCACCTTGGTAGGAAGACTTCACCTCACCCTTGTATGCAGGTGATATGTTTTTCTATCCAGAGAAACCTAAAAATTGCACATGTGCACACAAACACACACACATACACACCCCTTTAGAACTGATAATCACATTCAGTAAATTTTACAGGATTCAAACTCAGCATAAAAAAAAATCAATAGCACTTCTATATGCCAATGGCAAAAAATCTGAAAATGAAACCATAGGAGTAATCCCACTTACCATAGCTACAAAAAAAATAAATAAATAAACAAAATACCTAGGAATAAACTTAACCAAATAATTGAAAGATACCTAAAATGAAAACTGGAAAGCACTAATGAAAGAAATTGAAGACGACCCAAAACATGGCTAATCCATAGTCGTAGACTGGACACTTCAATATTGTTAAAATGTCCACACTATCCAAAGGAATCATAGATTCAATGCAATCCCCATCAAAATCCAATGACAGGGTTTGAAGGAATATAAAAACAAATTCTCAAATTTATATGAAACCACAAAATGCCCAGAATGACCCAAAGAACAAAATAGGAGGAGAAATCACATTACTAAACTTCAATTATAATACAAAAGTGGAATTTACCCAAACAGCATGGCACTGGCATAAAAACAGATACATGGACCAATGGAACATAAATAAATTCACACATCTACAGGAAACATAACTTTAACAAAGTTGCCAGGAATATCCATCGGGGAAAGGACAGACTCTTCAATAAATGGTGCTGGGAAACTGGATATCTATGTGCAGAAGAATGGAGCTCAATGCTTATCTTTTGCCATATGCAAAAATCAAATAAAAAGTGGTTAAAGACTTAAATTTAAGCCCTGAAATTATGAAACTACTGAAGGAATACTTAGGAGAAATGGTGCAGGACACGGGTCGGGGTAAAAACTTCTTGAGGAATCCCCCACAAGTGCATGCAGGCAAAGCAAAATTGGGCACTGCAATCAAGTCAGCTACGAAGTTTCCACAGAGCCCAGGGAACAATGAACAAATGGACAATGCAACCCACAAAGTAAGAGAAATGATTTGCAAAATGCCCATCTGACAAGCAATTAATAGCTAGAATGCACATATATAAGGAACTCCAACAACTCAATAGGAAAAAAGTCAAATAATCCTATTAACAATGGACTAAATGTTGCAGCAGACATCCCTCAAAATAAGATGTAAGAATGGCCAAGAAGTAGATTAGAAGAAATGTTCAACATCGTTAGTCATCAGAGAAATGTAAATCAAAACTACCATGAAACATCATCTCATCTCAATTAAAATGGTTTTTATTAAAAAGACAGGCCATAGTGAATGTTGGCAAAGATGTGCGGAAAGAGGAACCCTCCTACACTGTTGGTGAGAATGTAAATTAGTGCAGCCACTAAGGAAATAGTATGCAAGTTCCTCAAAAAGACAAAAATTATGTCTGTTTTCTTTTCTGAATGTATTTATCTTCGTTCATTCTTTACGTGGTTTTTGTTTCTACTCCTTGTCTTAAACATTGTTATTGTTATTAAATTTTAAGCCTTTTAAATTCCGTGAAGGCAAAAAGTGGAAACCTAATTAACACATGTATAGGTTAAAAAAAAAGAAGACAAAAATTAAACTACTGTATGCCCTAGTAATCTCACTGCTAGGTATATGCCTACATACTGAACATATGTGTGCACTCCTGTGTTCACTGTAGCACTGTTCAAATGACAAGGCTGGGAATCAACCTGAGTGTCCGTCAACAGGTGAGTGACGGTACAGACACACAGCGGGGTGTAACACGGCCACGCACAGTGAAGTCCTGCCCTTGGCTACAACATGGGTGGAACTGGGGAAGATCACGCTGTGGGACATGAGGCAATCACAGGAAGGCAGATTGCACATATTCCTACTCAGATGTGGGAGCTCAATGTTGAAACAGTCAAGAAGAGGAGTACGAATAAAACAAAACCCAAAAAGGTCTTATAACAAAACTTGTTGCAACATGTTACAATGCGTACGTCATGCACATGCTCCATCCTGTTACAATAGGAAAACCTCACTTAGCCTGTTTAAAAATGTTACTCCAGCTCTTTCAAAGACAAAAAAAAATTCTTGATATTTTTTATTTATTATGTTCTTACTTATAAATATGGAACATTTATATAGCCATTTACAGAGGCTCTTTTTACAACCTCCCAATATTAAGAAGTAGCTTATACTAATTTGGTTGTGTGATTCATTCATGTGGCAGCACAACTGGAAGAAATTAACAAAGAAAAGAATAAATAAAGTAATCTGCTTTTTTCTTATTTGTCTTTGTCCTCAACTTGGTTTTCCTTTCTTTTTGTTTTGTAAGGTTGACATTTGCATTTTCAGTTTTATAAGTAGTACATTTAAAACAATTACGTTCATGGGTTGTATTTTATTAACCATGCTACCTATTAATATATTTATCTAAATATCATTTATTATTTTGTGTTTAAAATGCCAAGCACTAACGTGTTACTTAAATGCATCATATTTTGAAAAATGTATTACCTGTATTAAAACACCAATATACATTCATTCCTCTAGTGATTTATACCCTTGAAGGTATTAAATTTGGTTGAGAAAATAGCTGCCACGTATTCACAAAATATATTATGTCGAAGTGAAGATGAAAACTGCATATTTTATTTGTTTGCTTTTTCCCAAATATATTGTATAAACTTGTTTAAAAGGGTATTGAGTTTGTTATTCAGAAAGAGAACTGAAACTGAGGTTATGTGTAAACAAGTAGGTTTATGAAAAGTGATTGTAAAATGCAGATTGTCTGTTGAGATTGGAAGAAAAGAAAAACTTTATTATGAACGTTTAAGCTACAGCAGGCTGCTGTGTTAGAGAATTAAATGTTAGTCCTGAATGGTGGGAAATGCTGTGGCAGTGGGGTAAATTCAGGCAGAGGGAAAATGAAGCCTTTCATTATCTTTCTCCGATGAACAGTGGGGAAAGGAGGAGGGAAGACTGGTGGGAAGGTTTAGGCTGCATCTTCCTCATGAGCCTTGATGGGCCACAGCTGGCAGAAAGCACTTGCCTCCAGGCTGTGGTGTGATCTAAGATACTATATAACATAGGCACTTCTGTATTTAGGGCTTTGATGTTTACCCAGCTAGTGAGAAAGGATTTTGCAACACAGACTCAACAGATCTGGAGCTTTAAAAGATTTCAGGTCCTCAAGATATAACATGATGCTTTCCTGGACACGGTTGCTAAACTCATCCTTTAATCAGTGTTGGTAGGGCTGCCTCTATAACATGTATGATCTACTTCTGGAGGTTTTTAAAAAATTCATTGTTTGTTTCTGTAACAGTACCACACCTTTTATTTTATGGCTTTGTAATATGTATTTTATACTTGATACTGTCAGTCTTTTTATTTTTCCTAATACTTTTACTTATATTCTTACAAAAATTTTTAAAATTAAATTTAAAATTGATTGCATGTAAAATTGCCATATTCACAATTTCATCTCATTCCATATAGGACATAATTCTTTAGTTATTCAGGTTTCTCTTCACTTCTTTTACTAGAGGGTTAAACTATTTCCCCATAAAAGTGTTATAAATTATTTTCCAAATTAATTCAGAGATGTTATATGGTTTGGTTATTTAATTTTCTGTTACATTTTTATTTTTAAAAATTAACGAATAAATATGTCAAGTATCCAGCAACATACCAAAGTGACATAATAACGTCCACATTTCCAACAACAGAAGATAGTTAGCTGCCCCAAATTATAAAAACTGCATGCATTTTTAAAGTGTTTATTATACAGGCACTGGTCTAAACATTTTTGCGTCTGTTAATTCAGTAACCCTCATGACAACCCTTTGCAGAAGATACAATTAATTATCCTTACTTTATACACGAGGAACTGAATCACAGAAACATCACCCAACTTGCCTCAGTTATACAGAAGGTGGTTGTAGGAGCTCGAATTCAGAGTCTCGCCGTGGGGCTCTAAAGCATGTGCTCCTGTGTACGATACTTTTTTTTTTCCTAAATAAGGTTATTAACGCAAAGAAAGTCGAAACCTCATTAGCAAAGCCCTATCACATCTGGAAGTACAAGTCCGCATCTGTGAGACAGAGAGGAAAAAAGTGAAAATCCCTGAAAAATAGAGTGGGCACGTCTGTCTTTGCATCCTCAACATCTCATGCGCCGCCCAGGACAGAGCACGTTCTTGATAAATATGGGCTGAGCAAACCCTTCCGTGACATGCCAAACAAAGAAAAGAAATTTGGTCCATGTCCCTAAAATTGATACTTAACACTATTATGTAGTCACTTCTAATTATTTTTTTCTTTCACTATTAACATTGCATGCTTATATTAGCATATGAGCATTTCAAGATACATCAGATAGAATTAACCAAGTTTAATACCAACTCAGTAGTATTTACAAACTCAATTTCTATGTACAAAAATTTAGGGAAAAGAAGTGGGTGAAAGTTTTAGGGTTTAGTCAAGGTTTTCATAGCAGTTGTGAGAATTGCATTACTTGCCTAAATTCCATTTTTCCTCTTGCCCAGAAAAATCTCTACAACTGTATTAGCCAAGGTTCTTCAGAGAAATAAAACCAGTAGAGTATGTACACACACACACACACACACAGAAATGTATATGGAGAGAGAGAGATTTATTATAAGGGATTTACCCATGTAATTACGGCTGATAAGTCCCAAGAACAGATTTGCAATCTAGAGACCCAGGAGAGCCAATGGTGCAGGTTTAGTCCAAGTCCAAGGCCTCAGAACCAGGATAGCTTGGGGGCAGATCCAGTATAGCACCAGCGGGCTTGTCTTTCAGTTTGAGAAGAAGGACGGGAGAAAGTTGACATCCAGGCTGAAGGCAGTCAGGCCTCAGGAACTCTCCCTCCCTGAGGGGACAATCACAGTTTTGCTGTATTCAGGCCTTCAGTGGATTGGGTAACGTCCCCTCAGTAGGGGACAGTCTGCTTTACTCCTTCTATCACTGTAACTGTTCATCTCATCTAAAAACACCTTCACAGAAGCACAGGCACAAAAATGTTTGACCACATATGTCAATATCATGCGGCCTATCAATTTCCCACTAAAATTACCCATCATAACACCCCAAATGAAGGATTTGAGGAAGCACCTGCACGATTCTTCAGTCTGTGTACCCGTCTGCCTGTCTATCCCCGCACGCTTTGTTTTCCTCGCTGCTCCTGAGTCAAGGGTGTTTCGGTACATTGATATCCAGCTGATTACCGAGCCAATGTACCCCAGCATTTCCGAGCCTGTTGCTTACAATTCATTATGATTTCAGTCTCCATGGAGTATGGTAGTTGAGTATTTTTCATATTACCCCTGGATATGACCTAGATGATGGTCCTGTAGCACAGATGCATTATTGCAGAATGCTGAGCTGTACTTTTGCCAAACTAAATCAGCTACTGACTGTTTTCATCAAACATTTGAACTCTGGGTATCTTCCAAGAAGATTTTTCTCCTATTTCATTTTGGTAAAACAGTATCCTTAGGAGGTCAGGAGTGCAGAGACTGCTGATTGATAGGTCTTCTGAAAGCAAGCAAGACAAAGTGAGGGTAACTGGAAAGCCTAGTGAAAATCGGCATGTTTAAAGATTGATACATTTGTCACTTTTTCTAAATTTTGATGTACATAATTCTTTGATACGATTTATATAAAATTTTAGCTCTTATCTCAAATAATAAATATCATACTTAAATCAATTGTGTGGTATAAAAATGAGCAAGAAAGTGAACACCTTTTAGCATGTCTCTTTCCATAAATATAAATTATAATTTTATTTTTAAAATTTTTCACCTTTTTTTTGACCTTTTTTTTCAGAATTTCAGGGAGTACAGGTTTTGTTAACATACTTTGCTTCTGTACAGATTGAGTCAAGTTTTCAGCTTGTCTTTTACTGGGACTGCACCCTCCCCTCCCTGCCCCCAGCCCGGTTTTCATTGAGATTGACTTCCCCACATGCACTTCTGTGTTCATGAGTAGTTCCAATTGTTTTTTTTTTCTTTTCTCTTCTTTTTTTATTAAATCATAGCTACATACACTAATGCAATTATGGGGTACAATGTGCTGGTTTTATATACAATTTGAAATATTTTCATCAAACTGGTTAATATAGCCTTCACCTCATTTTCTTAGTTATTGCGTTATGCAAATAGCTTTGTGAAATTTTTAGATTTTAAGTAGAAAATAAGTATTCTATTAAGGTTCCATTTAGTGTATATTACAGTAAAACTAAACTGAAATTTAGAGGATTTTCACCACCTGATTTGACAATTTCTATGAAGCCATGGTAATCAGGCAGTGTGATACTGTACAGGATATTAATATAGGTCATGGACAGAGTCCAGGAATTGGAAATACTTGTTCGTCAGTTTATTTTCAAAAAGGTGCCAAAAGCTGAAGATAGACCCTAAAATATTATTACACTAAAAATTATGAGAATTGATCTTAGAGTTAAAAGCAAAGAGTCAAATTAAAACATTCTAGAAGAAACAAGAAAAACATTTTTATAATCCTGACTTAAATAGTATGAAAATATAAGAGGAAAAATAAATGCTATCAGATTTTAAAATTTCTGCTTTTAATGACAACATTAAGAAAATGAGAGAAGAGAAGCCACAGACTGGGAAAAAATATTCTCAATACACAACCCAAACCAAGTTCTTATATCCAGAAGACAACTCCAGCAAGGCAGCCAGCCAGTGAGGAGTCGATAGGAATAAATATTTCACAGGTTTTACAAATGACAAATAAACCTATGACAAAATACTGAATATGAGGAATCGTCATGGAAATACAAATAAAAATGTTAAGGAGAGTTCACTAAAAAGTTGTCGGTTGAATTACATTAAAAGGCTGTCCAGACCACACATTGATAAGAATGCGGGGACTGCAGCTCTCCAAAGATGATGGGCCCTAGAATGATACAATGTCTTTGAAAACCAGTTTGGCAATTTTTAAAATATAAACATAAACTTACCATGTAACCTATCGTATCCAGTCCTAGATTTTTACTCACATAAAAATGAAAAAAAAAAAAAAAAAAACTCACAAGAGGACCTGTACATGAATGTTTACAGAAGCTTATTCATGAAAGCCTCAAGCTGGAAATAGCCCAACTGTCCACCATCGAGGAAGCCGATGGGTGAGCTGTGGGTCTCCCTGTGGGTCCACACAGTGGGGCCCCAGGGCACACTGTGCCATTCTATCTGCATGGAAATTGAGGGAAAGCAAATCTAACAGGGGGAGGCAGGAAGCGGATCAGCCGCTGGAGAAGTGACAGAGAAGGGGGCTCCGGAAATAGACGCGAGCAAGTTTGGGGAATGAGGCAGATGTTCTCCTTTGACAGTGCTGATGGTGGTTACAGGGACATTTAATCTCGGAATTCACCGTATTATACTCCTCATCCTTTAAAACTAGTGAATTTTATCTTATGGAAGTCAAACCTTCATAAAGTTTATTTAAAATACCGTGTAAAAAAATGTTTTGCGACCCCCACAGAAGCCATTGGAGAAGACGTTAAACCACACAGGCTTTTCTAAGGTCTTCACATCTGCTTGACTTCTCGGTGAAAGGAAATAGAGAGAGACCATGGTGGGGTTGGGCTGGGGGGTCCTTACCTCAGCGACTGACTCCTCAAAATAATAACTTCATTGGCAAATTAAAAATATAGACTTCCTTAGGCCATGCTGTTAATGCAATTTATTTTGTACGTATGCATATTATTATACATCAGCATTGGAATAAACGATTTTACCATTTCTCCTCTTCTGCTTTCCTTCAGACTGAAAGTAAACGTCGTCAAATGTATCTATTTGGTTTGCCAATATGAGTGTTAATCGCTCAATCATTGAGTAGAAAATAATTTCACATAAGTTCATTCCAGAACCAAATGAAACTGCTGGTTTGCTCTGAGTCCTCAAGTACATAGTCTCCTGAGCATTTAAATGTTCATTGAATACTTGTAATTTCTTTCTAACAACAGGCATAGTCTAGCAGCAGTTGATTTGATCTAAATTAGACTTCTTCCATTTAGTAAGTTTTATTATTTACTTGTATATTTTTTAATAAGAATGATAAATGGATTTATCTTGCAATATTGATTTACTAAAAGATAAGCTTTAGCAAGTAATTAAACATTGCATATCTAATTTTATAAGAGAATGTAAAATATTAATTAACTGATTAATTTATTCCAACTAACTTAACCATGCCTGGAATTACATATGTTATTCAAACTGAAAATAATTAAAACAGAACAAAGTTTAAGTGTTCTACAAAATAATGTATCAAATTTGAAATACAAGAGAAATACGATGATAATATTAAGCTACTTGGGAAATCTGATGCACAAGAACTTCATCCCAAGGAATGAAAAGCCCTGGGTACTCAGAGAATTTCCTGAGAAAGTGTGTCCATCAACATAATGACATTAATGCAGTAACTGAGTGCAGAGAGGAAAAAGAAGGCAGAAATGAAGACTGCTAAAAACAACCACATGGGAAACCTCTCCAAGGAGATGTGAAGCTGCAATTTCCTCATGTAGTAAATGTGCGTTGGTGATTAAAAGGGCAAGGATAATTATTATTTACGTGTAGTTTAAGAATATATACTAATAATGGCTCATGTACGTATGTATACATGGTAAACACAATTTCTAAATTCACTTCAATCTCATATTTATCTCCAACATAATTTACTTGTTAGCTGTCCTGATAGTTTCACAGAATTATTCATAGAATGCCATTTGAATGACAGAATCTGTATTGACTTCATTCACACATTTTGAGATATGCCACCTTACTTCCCCATCAGATGTCTTTCTTTTGATACTGTGATATGAACTGAGCCTCAGGCTATTAATTATACACACTGAGTTTGCCACAAAGCCCACATTCTCACATTAATATAAATGAAAACAAAAAACAAACAAATGAATAAAAACCAAAGCCCATTAAATGATTTTTAGGCCATATAAAGGATTCTCCCTAGTAGCCTAAATTTTTGAGGACTATCTTGATTCATAGTTTTAGGTCACCGGACTATAAGCTAATATCTTCATGACAGCTTTACCTGCACTTTGAATGATAGAAATTTGGTATGTTTGTGTAGAAAGTTATTTTGTGGGCTGCCCTTTTTATCTTGGTATATGCTAGGTACAAGATGCTTAAGTCTTTGGTTTGGGCCATGGGCAATATTTTTACCTGTTATCACTATCTGTCAATGACACATTTTAAACTGAGCCTCTGTAAATGCATGGTCAGAAGTCGGATTATGAGTTGGGTCTCCGCTAATCTCTCTTGACACCTGAGGGGCCTCTGGGTTTACCACCTTCTCTCTGGAGTCATTTTGATAATTCAGTCACCCATTCAACATACGCTTATTGATCATGGACGTGGTGGGGTGTGTGCAAGTCTCCAGGGACATACAAATGAAGAACATTTAGTTACTCATCTGAAAATATTTAGTGTAAGTGCCGAGTGTGTTCAGTCTAAAAGGAGTAAATACAGTTTTTTCAAGATGCTAGCCCCAATTAATTCTCTTGCAGGGTAGCTTGTTTTTATAAGCAGGTGGCCTTCTAGAGGCAGAGGTACGCAGCAGTCACCAGACTGACATGGAATTACATAGCCTTTGACATTGACTAACTGCATGGGCTGACAACAGCCATGGCACTGAGTGTTAGTCACATCTTCTGCCCCGTATGCATAATATCCATTGCTACAAATTTATTTTGAACTTTAAATAACTTATTTAAAATACATAGCCCACAGCATGTCACATAGAATGCAGTTAATCATTAGCAGCAATTGTTACCACTATTAATACAGACAAAGAATAGGGCAAGACCTGTTTTCTTAGAAATTTTCCTGAACAACTACTGTGACTTGAATATTCTCCCCCACCACATGCCTGCACAGTAATCCCTGTTGGGCGAGGACATCAGGAGGCGAAACCTTGATGGTCGTTAGGTTATGCGAGTGGAGGCTTCCTGAACGCAATTAGCATCCTTATAAAAGAGGCCCCGGAGACCTCCCTCCCTGCTCCCACCTTGTGAGGAGCCACAAGAAGACGGCCATCTAGACCCAGACACCACACTCACTAGCACCTGGCCTTGGACTTCCCAGGCTGCAGAACCATGAGAATTGGACTTTTCTTGAGTCTAAGCTACTCAGTTTATGGTATTTTATTCTAGCAGTCTAAATGGAGCAAGAGGACTGTCTAATTCATGACCTCGGGTATTACAACTCAAACTAATCACAGAGCTGGATTTGACTGGCCTTCAGTATTCACAGCACAGAACCTAAGGAGGTCAGAGAGAAGACGTCCGGGGCAAAGCCGACCCTGCCAGGACAGCTTCTCTCCGTGCACTGGCTGGGAGAGCGCAGCAGGGGCTAAGCCAGAGAAGCACCAGGGAGTGCAGTTTGTCGGGAAGTGTGGGGGCAGGATTCTGGAGAAACTCTGTGAGTGATTCTCAACTGGCGTGCTGTGAGAGGGTCTTAGGTGTGCCGTGAACACTTTTAAAGGTAATTTAAGTTATTTTCAAAAGAAGTTCCAAACACAATAGATATATTCTTTTCTTTTACTTGTTTTGTTTTGTTTTTTAAATCAACATCAACTTAAATGTGCCGTGGAAGTTTAACTATAGGTTCCAGTGTGCTGAGATAAAAAGGTTGAAAGCTGTTGTTCTAGAACAAAGCCTGTGGTGCACATGCTGGAAAGGGCACCACGCCTCCCCAGGCAAAAAGAAAAACACGTTAAATTATTTGCTTACTACAGATACTTTTCATTTGTGTTGTTGTTCTGTTCCCTGCAGATTTAATACCTACTTCTTTGCTCTTAAACTTGCCTGGCCAGCTATGGAGTGTGGTATTTACTTATTAAAATGTTTCCTAGCCTTCAACACTATACGCACAGAAAAAGGAGCATGGGGGCAATGTTCCCTGGTGTTCTGGAAAACAACTTCATTGTAAAGCTTTTCTGGTAAACTTTTTTTCAATATATTCATTAATGTATATATTAACAGTATGCTAGCTATCACCACCCCTTGTGAATCTCATAACCACCCTAAAAGGGGGAAATCAGGTCCCCTAACGACGCGAGCTGTGGCTTTGAGAGGCTGTGGTAACTTGCTCAGGATTACACAGCTTGAGGTTGCAGAACAGAGATTCAAACCTCTACGCAGCTTGAGGTTGCAGAACCAAGGTTCAAACCACTACGCAGCTTAAGGTTGCAGAACCAAGGTTCAAACCTAAGTCTAATTAGAAAATTTGAAACCATCCATGGGTTCAAAGACAAATGTTTCACTTTGTGGAATCAGCAGTAAAGACAGTTTATGACGGGGCACAGCCCTGGTGAGAGCATTAGGAATGGTCATTGCCCTCTGCTCTTCAGCTGGCAGGCAGTGTGATTTGGGAGGCTAAGTACTGGGGCCACTGGGGGGTCTGCCCTGCTGGGAGGTGCTAACGTGGGGTAGAGCCTCTGAGGTTGATGGGCCGAGACGGGGTTTCTGCCTAACAGCTGTGTGGCCGTGTGGGAGTTAGCAGGGTCTTCGCCTTTCTCTGCTTCTGTTTCCTCATCTGTAACTGAACTCTCTGACGGGGCAACTGTGGGGGCCGCTGTGTCAACGTGTGTAGTCACGTCACAAAGCATCTGTGTGGCACAGTCAACGTCCCGCAAACATTAACATTAGGATGTATTTCCAGAAATTTAGGGTTGAGAAAATCCCCTATGAGGACAGTCCCAAATGCTTCATCACACAGAGGACTGGGGTGGCAGTTGGCCACGTGTGCTGTCCCCCACGTCCTGCCCTCTGAGTGCTGGGCAGCTCCAGGTAGACTCAGACACTCCCACTCAGACGGCCGAACCCGAGAAGGGAGTTGGAGAGCAATACACCTCCTTGTGCAAGTGAAAATTGATGTCCCCCTGAGGCTTCAGACTTCCCAAGCCTTACGACCTTTAATGACAGGCCTCCACGCTTGCTGTCCTCTCCGCCTGCGCCTTTGCTTCCCAAGTGCGGCTCTCCTGGCCCCAGTCTTCTTTCATTCACGCATCTTTTCGGCACTGTTGCCAGAGGGTTGTTTAAACACAGTCTGGCAATGATGGGGCCCTTCCTACAATCTGTCAGTAACCTGACTGCACGCACACACACACATTCTTCTATGTCTCGCAAACACCTCTGTCACAGATACCTGGTCCTAAGGCCATCATACAAGACTCCCTTAACCCTTCACAATCCGACTTTCTCCGAGCTGCCCAGCCGTGGCACTGGTCATTCCCCGCCTCCCAGTTTGTGGTCGGGTGGAACCACGTGGCCTGTAATTCCCAGGACGGCTCGGGCCGGTCTGGCCATTGCGTGTTCACTGATGCTGTGTCTGTCCTCGGTTCCGGATACACGTGCCCAGAACCTCAGAGCTTTAGGACTTAGTTTTGATTCAGCGACCACGGAAAGCTTCCTGTCACCTACCCACCTGAGTAGGAACTCCTTCCCTGGTCTCTCAGAAAACCTCCGTGCAGGTCTTCACCACCGCCTTGCCTGTGATGTTAAATCTGCCCGGAGCTCTCTGAAGACACAGTCCACGTCTAACTTCTCAAAGGCCTACTGCCTAGAAATACGCAGGAGAATTCCAGTTATCAAATGGCTAGGAGGTGCTATTTGCATCTAATTTAACGGCCTGCAATGCTTGGGACAGTTTTACAAGAGCTGTCCTGCTCACAATGCCAATAATAGCTTCTATAAGAAGGTCCTCATGGGAGATGTATCTCAAGTCCCAGCTACTCGGGAGGCTGAGGCAAGAGCATCGCCCGAGTCCAAGAGCTGCAGGTTGCTGTGAGCTGTGATGCCACAGCACTCTACCGAGGGTGACAAAGTGAGACTCTGTCTCTAAAAAAAAAAAAAATCCCACAGACTAGCTGTACATAGTAGCTGGTAAACTTTGGCCCGTGAGCCATTTCTGATGCACAGCCTGTTTTGGTAAATAAGGTTGTGCTGGAGTGCAGTCACTGCCTGTTGCACTGCACAAGGCTCTTTGGGGCCACAGCAGCAGAGTCGTGTAGCTGCAGCAGAGACTGCTCAACACCCAAAGTGTGAAACGGTTACTCTCTGGCCCTTGACAGGAAACGTCTGCGGATCACTGCTCTAAAGCATAGATAAGGCAATGGGTAATTAAACATTTAACACAGTTCTCCTAGTTTTCATGCCAGGTTAGTAACTTAAAACATGTTATCAGCTGCAATCACCAGAATAAAATCTGCAAATAAACGATAGTTCCTTCCAAGGGTATTGTAACCTTCTGCTGCATTTTTCACCGTGGAGTGCTGAAAACTTCCTCATGTTCTGGGACAAGTTCACGAGCCACTTTGTAGATGAGCGTTTATGAACCAGCTATCAGATCCGAAGTATATTATTATACAGGCTCTGCATCAGAAAGGCCGAAGTTTACCAGCTACTCTCTAGAGCAACTCTGTGGGATTTTTTTTTAGAGACAGTCTCCCTTTGTCACCCTCGGCAGGGTGCTGTGGCATCACAGCTCAGGACTGCCTTTTAAAAGTTGTCCACATTCTCTCCATCTTTTAGTCATGTTTTCTACATTTAAAAACTATTATTATTGTGGTCATTCACATTTACTACTGGAAATACACATTTTTAAATTGCTCTGTACCGACTGCTGTGTCCGCCCTTACTGCAGACTGATTACTGAGTCCCGGCAGATGATATTAACAGATCCCTTGTAAATTGGACTTGGTTGTGTTTTTGTCTGTGGCACACACTTAAGACAATGCACGTTGGAATTACCTTGCGATGAAGTAATGTGCACTCTTTACATTATCCATAATAAATAATTTCTTCTGTGTAAAAATCTGGTATTACCACATGATTCTGAATATGTACTTATTTATTTTTAGAGACAGGACCTTGCTCTATCACCCAGAATGGAGTGCAGGGCTCCAGTGATCCTCCCGGCTCAGCCTCCCAAGTAGCTATTCCCGACCTTTAGAAAGATACTTCCTTTCTTTCAGTGTTGTGTTGTGCATTTTTATACTGGGTTCATTTAAGTCAAAATTAAGCTCTGTCATTTTAGTTTAATTTACAGACATGTGCCTAAACTCCCAGATCATTTTCAAACAACTTTTTGTAGGGATGAGGTCTTGCTATGTTGTTCAGGCTGGTGTGGGGCTCCTGGCCGCAAGCAATCCTTTTCCACAGCCTCTCAAAGTGCTGGAATTGCAGGCCTGAGCCACCACAGCTGTCTGGATTCTGAAGATTGAGTGCCCAAGAGTACATTATCTCCCGCTGTGGCTGGAAAGAGTCACTCATTAATATTTGCTCGTGCTTGTGTTCTAGACTCTAGACCAGTGCCTGGTATAGGGAGCCCCTGGTTGTACATGTTGAATGACTGATGAATTAACAAACAATGCATTTTGAGTGTACGATTTTTTGCAAATATGATTTAGAGGAACAAAGCAGAAAAATATTCATATCTAACCATTAGATTTTTCACAGTCTCTTGGTGGGTTTTATTTAGGTTTTTATTGAAACAATTGCCCATTCAAAATCAACCTGTGGTAAAGCAGCTCTGTGTGGTAACTTGACCAGCAGTGGTCTAGATACACTTGGAAGCTTGTTTAATTATTTCATTAGTGTAAATGCGTGGATGTGCTATTTCTGAGAAAACACTTTCATTTCACTGTTTTTGATCTCCGATTGTTGCATCTTAGTTATTATTTTTTTGTGAGAAGGAAGATCACTATTCATAAATCTGATAAATAATCAACAGACTTCAAGAAAGTAATAACTTTCTCTAACCTTTGAAGCAAGAATCTCACAAAAGTACAGAATGAAACAATTTGTATCATTCCTTTTGAAGTCCGTATTTCTTAGAATCTTGGTAAAGTCTAAAAAGCCATTAAATTTTCAAATCTCTCTGCTTGTTCCAACCACACTCCCTTTCTGCTGGACACTCTGTTTCTCAGCCCCATGTTTCTATTTCCTTTTCAGATGCGGAACTTCAGAAAGATAGTTCCTTTCTCTCAGTTTTGTGTTGTGCATTTTTATCCTGGGTTCGTTTAAGTCAAAAATTAAGCTTTGTCGTTTGAATTTAACAATGAAAACAATTTTAGGGCTTAAAATATCAACTTTAATTTATATAGAAAATGGACTTTTGTAAAATGCCTTATATCTTAATGAAGGACATATCTTATATTTATCCCGTGGTAATCTTTGTGTTTCCCTGAGACTGGCTTTGGGGTGATATATTAGAATGCTTTTAAGTGCAAGTAAAACCAAGCTTGGCATTGTATGTTTATTTTGAAGTTAAGTTTTAATACTTAGATACTCGATTCTACCAGAGTATTGATGCCAGCGTAATCACCTGCAGAGAACGTGGACCAACTTAAACAGTGCTAGGGAGATGCATGCAGCTGTCTTTTCTGTTTTGCCTTCTTAAAACACGGTTAATTCCAATTTCTCTGTTACACATCTCTGATTCACTGAATATGAAAACTCATAAGAAACCACATTCAATTAGTTGTGATTTAGTCCATTGATGTAGTGAGGATGAGAGTAGAAGAGAAATAGAAAGAAAATAATCTCCGAAATACAGAATTTTAGCAGGATTGATTACGACCGAATGTGAATGATAAATTCTACTGGGCCAAAATAATCCTCGCTTTCTGTTAAGTGAAGAATAGAGTCTAACTAAATCACAACACCCGTAGTAATGGCTGGTCACTGTGGGTCACTCAGGAATTGACGCCCTCCACGGCTGAGGAACTGAAGCTCTTTGCTTAGAATCTGAGTTGAGACAAAGTACAAGAAAGATGTGCATAGATGATAAACTCGGTTGCTCTCCCAGCTGGGATGCAGACTGATTAAATCTGCTCTTGTAAGTGGCCAGCTGTTAGCCAGAGGCATGAGGGATGGCTTCATTTACTTTAAGAAGATAAAGCACAGAATGAGTTGGATCGTGGGGATCCAGAAAGCAGTAATCAATCTTAAGGTAAGAGTGGCAAGAACTAATTTTCATTTTTTAATGTGGGTAATTATTTAAGTACTCTGAGTTATCCAATCTGTAATTCTCCTTTAAAATGTTTTTCTGCTGAGCTTAAGTTCTTATAATATTCAAGGAATTAAATTATAGTTTGGACTAAATAATATTATAGGGATTAAGTAATATTTAAGAGAGAAAGAGGAAGCAAATTAATGATTTTATTTAGGTGAATGACAGGTAAGAATAAATCAAAGGCAAACATTTGTCTTACTGACACATGCATTTCAGGGGATTAACTTTTAGACGACGATTATTTGTCCACCTTAATTAATGATAACCCAGCTAGGACTTAGGGATTTTAGAATAATAATTATGATGCATTAAACACTCTTTAAGGTGATAAACTTTTTGGCTAAACTTTTCTTAACATTTGAAATATAGAATATTTAACATATGCCTTTTTTAGAAAAATGCAAATAATATCTGCATTCACACCTATATATAGCCTGAGTTGATAGAATATACATTATAGAAAGGTAAAGGTAAATTTCTAAGCATACTAAATATATTCTATTACTAAAAATATCTTATAATTTAGCATGAAATTTTCTAATGGTACTATATTTTAGAAGATACTATATAGCAGAGAGATTTCATTAGCACTGGGCAATGGGTCTGGTACTGATTCAAATCAAATTTAGTAACACATATAAGTGTATCTGTGTATATGTGTATGTATGTGTTTATACACTTGCAAAAATATTTGTGAGTAGAGTTAAAAAATGAAAAGAGATAATACAATTAATGGACAGTAAGAGAAATTTTCATTTCGAAGATTAACAGAAAGAAGTATTAAAAACAAAAACAAAGAGGATAAAAAACATTAATAGGTGCTATGAGTAATCTGTAGACAGGCTTCAGGATAAAATCATTGTTTTAGGGGATATATGATACACACATGATCTATAGGTCTGATGCCATATGGCGTGGGGGAAAAGTCAAGGGCTTAGAAAACAGATAGTTCTTTTTTCAGCTGCATTACTTGGTGCTAAGTGACTACACAAGTTACTTAAACTTTTGGCCCCAGAAACTTTGTAAAAAAGAAATTAATAACACTCATCTTTTCACATTATTGTATAGATCCAACTCCAAATTATATATCAGGATATAGACAAATATTTAATCAGTGGTGGTCAAATCTAAGGATAAAACCTCATTACCAATAATTTAGTTGTATAAGAATCATAGGATTTTGGAACTTACCTTCATACTTTAAGAAGCTTTTGAAGAAGGACAGAACCATCAAGAAAACCATTTCTCGTATTTCAGGTGTTAACCCGGTTTTTCTGTTTTCTAACCTCTGAAATGGATCCCAACATCCTGCTAGTCTGTAAGGTTTTCTATGGAAATTAAGTGATCATATTTCTCAAACAACCCTCTTCGGTCTTTCTTGCATAAAGGTTTAATCTTCTTTCCCAGTTTTATCTCTTCTTAGGGGCCGCAGTACCAGAGAAGCCAGATGACAGTAAGTGTCCATAGACAGCTCTCCCCATTAGCCATGAAGCCCGTGCAGTGAAAACACTGAGGGCCGAAGTGCTAGAGCTTCCCATTCATTTGCTTTCTTTATTTATCTGTTCTATCGCTTTACTGTTCTCCAATCTATATGGTGGTTAAGGTGACAGAGAGGCAGCAATGTTTTGATATGGGGCTTTTCTTCTCGTGCCTGGGGAAGTGGATGACAGCTTCATAGAATTAATTTTTCTTCCTACATTAAAACGAGAGGAAGGAAGGTGAGAGACGTGTATAACCAAAAGTAAATGGTAACATCCTTAGTCTTACTTGACCTGTAATAATCTCTAGAACACATATTCTTTTTTTTTTTTTTAATTAAATCATAGCTGTGTACATTAGTGCAATCAAGGGGTACAATGTGCTGGTTTCATATACAATCTGAAATGTTTTCATCAAACTGTTTAACATACCCTTCATGGCATTTTCTTAGTTATTGTATGAA
>CAUYRH010082678.1:0-16404 GCA_963574655.1 Perodicticus potto | reverse complement strand
GAAATAATGTAATGAAGAACAATAAAATACATGTAATTAAAAAAAAAAGAAAAAAAGAAAATCTCCTGCACAAGAAAAAAAAAAAAATTCTCAGGTTACAAAATCAATGCTCACAAATCAAAATGTAAGCACAAGGGAATGCTTCTGTTTTATTTCCTTTTCTATGGTAGACGCTCAGTGTCCATCCCTGAACTGAGGACTCTGTGAGTAAAGGGAGGGATGTTTTCCTTTGATCCTCCTGGTTGAGGCTTTGCCTCTCCACATCCTTTGTCAGCTCAGGTCAGAAGGGCTGGTTAGTGAGCCTGGACTTTGACAAGACAGCCAGCTAGTTTTTCTTTCTTTTTCTTCTTCTTCTGCCCCTCCTTCTCCTCTTCCTCCTCCCCACTCCCTCTCCCCTTCTCCCTCCCTTCCTCCTCCTCCTTTTTTTTTTTTTTTTTAGTACAGACAGGTCTTGCTCTTGCTCAGGCTGGTCTAGAACTTCTCAGCTCAATCAATCCACCCACCTTGGCCTCCCAATCCTGCTAGGATTACCAGCAGGAGCCACTGTGCCCACCTAGGCACAATGTATGTTTTAGGTGATGGATAACCCAATTACTCTGATTTAATCATTATGCATTGTGTACATGTTATCAAGATATTACATGTACCCCAAAATAGGTGCAACTATGATATACCCATGAAAAACATACAAGCAATTAATTCTCTTGTACTATTTCTAGAAGTTTTATAGTTTTCACTTTTACATTTAGCTCAATGATCAATTTGGAGTAAAACATTTTGTGCTAGATATAATGTGAGGGAATTTTTTTTTCACTTTTTTATTATAAAAACTTGTTGTTGCAGCATTTTTGGTGAATAAATCTTATTTCACTTCTTTTTAATTTTGGCTGTTTGTCTTCTGGTTATGTATTAATACTCACAGGAGTTCTTTTTGGTGATGGTCAGTCAGGTGCAGCCAGAGAAGGGGACACAGAAGAGGCACAAGAAAAAGTGAATTTGTGATCTTCACGGGTCCGAGAGAGACAGTGCCTGCATGCAGATGGCGTCATGTGGAAAGAGCCCCAAGAGCAGCTCAGGGAGCAAGTGGGGAGCAGAGAGAGGAGGGCCAGTGGGGAGGGGCCTTTATTGGAATTCAGTGGATTACACAAGAAAAGGCACAAGGGGGTTCCCCCGTGTGTTGAAACATTACTAGGTCATGGTCAAGGGTTTAGGAAGGGAAACTGGTGGCAAGGGTCCAATCTCACCACACTGGTACAGCTGGCCTGAGTGAGGAGCTCTCAGTCTATTTGTGGGGAAGTTGAGGGAGCAGGAAAATACCATGTTTTAAAATTTACCATACAACTTTGTCAGATACACATTACCAAGTGTTTTCTCCTAGTTTGTGACTTCCTTTTATATTTCCATAACTGTGTTTTTCAAAGTTTTTTAACGTGGTGGAATTTATTATTTTTTTCTTATAATTCATGCTTTGTGTATCCTGTTAGGAGCTATTTGTCTCACCAAACATCATAAAGATTTTCTTCTGTATTTTTCTTCTGGAAATTCAATGTATTTTATTGCTTGTCTTTAGATATGTGATGCATTTCAAGTTAATTTTTATACATGGCATGAGGTCAGGGTTGAGGTCAGTTTTTCCCCATACAGATATCCAGTTGTCTTGGAAACTGGTAGAAGTCTTTCCAAGACTACCTTTTTCCCTTTGAACTACCTTTACCTTGCCAACTTTGTCACCAACCAATTGACTATGGGTGTATAAGTATAGATCTACTCCTAGATTATTCCATTCCATTTATCTTATCTTCAAATAGACCTTAAGAATCTATCCCTGTGCCAAAAGCCACTCTTTGTTGATTACCACTAATTTATAGTAAGAAATCAGTTATTGTAAGCCCACCAACTTTATTCTCTTTTTCTTCAAAATTATTTTGGCTAATCTAGGCCTTTTGCCTTTCCAAACACATTTTTACATTGGTTTTTAAATTTATTCAAAAAAGAAAATTTTGATAAGGATTGCATTGAATCTCTGGATCAATTTGGGGAGAATTACCAGCTTAACAACACTGAGGTTTCCAATCCATAAACTTTGCATGACCGTTCATCTTATTAGGTCTTTTTAAAATTTTTCTTTTTGCATATCCTTTATTAAATGTGTTTCTAATTATTTTACATTGTGGAGATTTTACTTCATTTTCTAATTGTTTATTATTAGGTTTATTTTATAATTTTCCTCAATTCTCTGAAAAAGTTTATACACGATTGATAGTTTTTCCTTAAGTATTTAATAGAACATATCAGTAAAGCTGTTTGAACATTTTTTGTGAGGAAGCTTTTTGATAAAAAATTTAAGCTCTTAATAGAAATAGTACTATTAGCATTGTATGTGTGAGAGTGAGAGGAGGGGGAGAAAGATAGAGAGAATTTTGGTAGATTATGTTTTTCAAGGAACTTCTCCATTTCATCTAATTGTCAATTTTGTTAGCATAAAATTTATATCATTTTAAAATTTTTTTAATTTTTTTACTTTAATGCCTGAAGTATCTATAGTGCTAACTTCTCATTCTTTCCTAATATTGGTGAAGTATGTGTTCTCCTATTGTTTTTGATCTTTCGGCTAAGAGTTTTTCAAGTTTGTTGATCTTTTCTTTTCTTTTTTTCTTTTTCTTTTTTTTTTTTTTTGAGACAGAGCCTCAAGCTATCACCCTGGATAGAGTGCTGTGGCATCACAGCTCACAGGAACCTCCAATTCCTGGGCTCAAGCGAGTCTCCTGCCTCCGCTTCCCAGGTAGCTGGGACTACAGGCGCCCGCCACAACGCCCGGCCATTTTTTGGTTGCAGCCGACATTGTTGATTGGCGGGCCCAGGCTGGATTCGAAACCGCCAGCTCAGGTGTACGTGGCTGGCGCCTTAGCCCGTTGAGCCACAGGCGCCGAGCCTGTTGATCTTTTCAAAGAACCATATTTTGTCTTGTTAATTGACTCTTTGTTTTCTATATTGTTGCTTTCTACTCTTATCATTATTTCATTTCCTCTTCTCATATGTATGGCAGTCAGAATTCTAAAGATTCCTAAATCTTGAGAATCCTAAAGGTTCTCACCTCTAACTATTCACATCTTCTCTTATTCCCTCTTTTTGAGTATGATCAAGACTTGTGACTGTGGTGGGATGTCACTTTCATGATTAGGTTACTGGTCATTTGCCTTTGAGTTAATCAAAAGGGAAACTGTCCTAGGTCATCTCATCAAATAAGTCCTTAGAAAGAGAAGCTGGAGAGATTTTCCTACTGGCCACAAAGAAGAAACAAACTGCCATATTGGAAACTGCCAGCGAAAACTAGCATCCGCCAAGAGGCTGAGGGTGTACCAAGTACAAGAGGATCTGTCAGGCAGCTGAAAGGAAACGTGGGGCAGTCGGAAGTGGATGTCTCCCTAGTCAAGCCTCCATATGAGGAAGCAGCCAGCTGACACCTTGATTTCAGCCTTGTGATACCTCGAGCAAAGGATCCAGTGGAAATGTGTTAGATTCTGGACCCACAGATACCGTGAGGTAATAAATGTATACTGCTTCACAGTGCTAAATTTGCGGTGATTTGCTACATGATAATTGAAAAGTCATTCATTTTCTCTTCTGTGCTCCTCTTTTTCTTGCTTTTTTTAACATTTTATTTTGTTTTTTAACTGGAAAAATAATTGTACATACTTATAGGGCACAATGTCATGTTTTGATACACGTGTGCATTATGTGATCAGAGAAGTTAGCATATCTATCACCTCAAACTTTTATATTTATTTGTGGTGAGAACATTCAACATCCTCTCTTGTAGTTATTTTGAAATATACAACACGTAATTATTAACTACGGTCACCATCCCCATGAGAACGTTAGAACATAGAACCTCTTCCTCACACCTGTCACCTTGTACCTGTTGACCAGCATCTTCCCTTTCCCCTCCCACACCTGCCCAGCTGCTGGTAACCACATTCTACTCTCTACTTGTGTGAGTTCAACTTTTTTAGATTCCACATGTGAGGTGATGTGGTATCTGTCCTTCTGTGCCTAGTTTATTTCACATAACAATGTCCTCTAGGTTCATTCATGTTGTCACAAATAACAGGATTACCTTCTGCTTCATAGCTGAATAGTTTTCCTTGTGTATATATATATATTTTTTCTTTTGAATGGACACATAAAAATCATACATATATACAGGGTACAGTATGATATTTCCATACGTGTATACAATGTGTAATGATCAAATCAGGGTAATTATTATTTCTTTGTGTTGGTCACATTCAAAATCCTTTCTTTTAACTATTTGAAAATATGCAACAAATTATCATTGACTATCATCCTCTGCTATAGAACACTAGAACTTATTCTTCCAAACCAGAAGTAATTTTGTATTCACTGACCAATCTCCCCCTATCCGCCCACCCCACCCCTTGCCCAGCCTCTAATCACCACTACAGTTGACCAAGATACATTTTGAGAAGTGCCTCATTAGGCAATTTCATCTTTTGTGTTAATGTCATAGACAGCATTTACGCTAATCTAAATGGTGTAGACTACGGAACATAGCCTACACACCTGTACAGCATGTTACTGTACTGAATATCATAAGCAATTGTATACAATGGCGTTTGCATTATCTAAATGTACCTAAACATAGAAAAGGTACAACAAAAATTAGGTCTTAGAAACTCATGGGATCACCATGGTACATACAGTCCATTATTGATTAAACGTCAGATCCTACTTTCAACTTCAATAAGATCAACTTTTTAAATTTCTGCATTTGAGTGAAAATATGCAATTTTTATCTTTTTGTTCCTGGCTTATTTCATTTAACATAACGTTCCCCAGGATTATCCTGCAAATGACGGGATTTCATTCTATTTTACAACTGGATAATATTCAGTTGTGTACTTATACCACATTTTCTTTGAACATTCATCTGTTGATGGAAACTTAGACTGATTCCACACCTTGCCTATTGTAAATAGTGCTGAAATGAAAATGGGATTGCAGATATCTCATCAACATATGGATTTCCTTTCTTCGGATATCTAGCCAGTAGTGGAGTTGCTGGATCATATGGTAGTTCTATTTGTAGTTTTCTGAGGAAACTCCATGCTATTTTCCACAGTAGCTATACTAGTTTGCATTCCTACCAAGAGTGGACGAGAATTCCCCTCTCTCTCCTCTTAAATAATGTATATTCTACAATTTTATAGTACCTTCTTCCATAAATATCCATTGAGTCAAGGAAATGGACAGCATTGTCCAAATTTGAAAGAGTCATATCCCTGGATACTCAGTCTGGAGAGCAGCTTCATTTTCCAAAGATGGATATGGAAAAAAGAATAAATAGAACAAAATATTCATTTTTTTCTGTAGTACACACTTAAAGTAGGAAAATCTTAATATGCAAGGCATAAGTAATGCCCTGCTGATAATAAAGACACATACATAGTATATATCAAGAATTATACTAAAAGTAGACCTTTCTGGCTGATCCTGCAATCCCTTTACTAAGTATCTGCCCCAAAGAAAAAAATCATTTTACCATAAGGATATTTGCACTGTAATGTTTATAGAAGCTCAATTTGCAAAGATGTGGACACAACCCAAGTGCCCATCAACCCAGGAATAGATTAATAACCTCTGGTGTAGGTATACCATGGGATACTTTTCAGCCATAAAGAAAGATAGAAACCTCGCATCTTTTGTGTTTACCTGGATGGATTTGGAGAAAATCCTCCTATGCAAAATATCACAAAAATGGAAAAACAAGCATCCAATGTACTTAATACTTATATAACTAGTAGATGAACAACTACATACCCACACAAGAGAAAAACACATTTAAGTTCAAGAAGGGAAGAGGAGGAGAGGGGAGGGCACTTGGTGTGCTCTCACCTACCAGGTACAATGTAGGGGTATCGGCACACTGCCTGGGGGAGGGGCTCAACGACAACCTGGACTCTACCTTACAAATGCAAACAATGTAACCTAATTGTATGTACCCTAATTTTATCTGAAATGACAAAAAAAGAGAGCGAGAAAAGAAGAAGAAAGAATTATAACTGAATGCAGTTCCCTTTGAGCTTCAGTTTCATCTTCCTGCTGTCCCTTTTGTAGGTGAAGTCATATTTGCAAACTATTCTGCTCCTGACAGTTGTGAATCCTTCTCTCTCTCCTTGAATGGGCCTATCCAAACGAGCTACTGGACCTTTGCCCTCCTCTGTCGGTGTCAACGCGTGACTAGTTTGATTCTTCTTTGGCGACTGCCGTTCTCCAGCCCTCAGCAGTCAGGCCTGCTTTACACATGGGTCTGAGGCATCAAAGAAGAGCACAGGGAAGTAGTCACAAAAGGAGGAAGGTGGTTAGTGGCCTTCTGAGAAAGTTCTCAGAGGCTACAGCAAGCTGAAAAGAGTGGAAAATTAACAGTTCTCTGCCAATCTCTGGGTTCTCCTTTTTGGCAGCTCCAAGCAGAAGAAGAAGAAAAAAAACAATCTGTGGTTTCTTTTGGGCCTTATTCCTGATTCCAAGGCCTGGCCGGCTCTCTGGCAGGGGCACAGGAGACTTCTCAGCACCTGTCCACACCCCTCCTAACAGGAGACCCTGTCACCTCGGACCAACTCTGTGGGCACATTCACCGCCACTCATTCTGTGTGACCAGGACCTGCCCTAAGCAGTAACACCGCGTGGGTCATAAGAGACTCTCGCTTAGATGTGAATCCCCCTGTGACTCTAACCCTGAACCTGGGAATGCCTCCAAGATGTCTGGTTGATTTGTTACCCTTTATGTAAAAATACCTATTCGCTGTACGCTTTGCCTTTCCTCCAAAACAACCTTTGATGTTGTTTCATAAGTCATAGTCGTGATGCCTGTAGTGTCCTCTCAGCCACTCACACATTCCTTCCAGGGCACCTACACTTTTCTCTAAGATATAAAAGCGCCTTGTGGGTCCTTGGGTGTAACGCTCTACTTGCTTTGCGGCCGCCCGAGACTACATGTGTTTCTAAGTCCCCGAATAAATCTCCTGCCGACAAAGGGCATTTGTCTGCCTCACTGTTGAGTTTCTTGGTTTCTTCGGTGGTGGGAGTTGTTTTGCATATATAGTGGCTTCAAAAAACACCCTGTCTGCTGAGAAATGCCTGTGAAGGAGAGAGAAGAGAGCGTCAAGGGTAAGGGCAGGTGTTACAGTGGCTGTTGATGAAATAGTATCTGTGCTATAACTCGCCTGATGAGCTGCCTTGCCAGGGAGCCTGAAAACGAATACGCACAAGAGGGATTTTATGGATAAATCTACGTGCTGTGTCCAGAATAAAGTCATATCGTATTAGCATCATCTGTTTTCACTATCCAACCCTGCCGTTTTTCAGCTTCAGGTCCACTAGGCCCCTCCGATGTCTCTCCACAGAAACTTCTTTTGTCCCTTGGTACCTGACAGAGAGAAAGGCCCCTGTGCTAATACAGGAAGAAGAAGAGCCTTGTTCTTCATGCCAGTTTCTTGCTTTTTTTTTTTTTATTTTTGAGACAGAGCCTCAAGCTGTCACCCTGGAGAGAGTGCTGTGGCATCACAGCAACCTCCAATTCCTGGGCTCAAGCGGGTCTCCTGCCTCCGCCTCCCAAGTAGCTGGGACTACAGGCACCCGCCACAACGCCGGGCCATTTTTTGTTACAGCTGCCATTGTTGTTTAGCTGGCCCAGGCCAGGATCGAACCCAGTACCCTCGGTGTATGTAACCAGAGCCATAACCACTGTGCCACAGGCGCTGAGCCTCCTTCATCATTTTCTTTCAGGAACAATCCTGACTGGGGTTGCAGTGAGGCAAAGGTCCACTTCCAGTAGTTGCCAGCATATTGTACAAAATCATCCGTGAAACACGCCCTAGATTTTCGTTAATCAGTCATAAGGAATTTTATAATACAGGAGGTTAGAAATGTGAACTGAGGGAGAGGAGGGAATGAAGCGAAAATTGGTGCCTTGGCAGTCTGAGCCGCCTGCTCATACAACCTGCTGGTTCTAGCTTACACTGGTCTTTTAAAATGTTTCTTTTTTCAGATGGATTGCTGCTGTTCACGCCCCACCTTGTGGCTAGTTAACACCTACAGGGTGTCACCAGGTGACCGGCAGCCACCCAGCGTTTAGCCCTGTCGGGTCCTTTCTTCTTCCGCAGTTTCCTGGGGAAGTCACCCTTTTCTGGGTCTCCCCGGTCCCTCTGCTGTTCTTCCCAGGCTCCACAGCAAGGCCACGTCTTCCTCTATCTCACCCTGACCTTCTCCGCTGGTTCCCACTGTGTCTTTTCATTGGCCCATTTCATCTTCTTTTTCATGGTCTCGTAGGACACCTGCTCCCCTGGCTCCAGAGATCACTCACATCTCCCAGTCTGGGTCTGCTCCCCACACCCTCTGCTCAGCTTGCTGCTGGCCACCTCCACTGGCCTCACATTCAGGTGCCCAGTGCTGCACTCACCTTCATCCTCCAACCTACACCAGTGTCCTGTTCTCTGTCAGTGGCCCTATCCAGAAACCTGGCTCCATCCTCAGTTCCTTCCTCTCCTGACTCCCAGGGAAAGTTGATCCAGTACCTACAACGGGTCAGATCCATTGCTCAGCACCTCACATGCAAAGATTTGCTTTATTGTCATGACCTTAAGAGTGAGGAAAGGGTGAAACTGCAGCTCTTTCCAGCACTTATTGGTGAGGACACAGGCAGAGCTCCCTCAGCCAGCACGCCTGTTCTCAGCTTCCCCCCACCCACTTGGCGACATCTGGAACAGGCTGCCCTGCCTCACCCCCCACCCTGCCCCAGACCAGTGGACGTGTACCTCTGTGTCCTCCACTCCCCTGTCCTCACACTCTACTCAACATGCCGGCTTCCTCTCTTGCGTTATGTGGAATTTGGGAGAAAGAAAATGCATTATTCTCTCTCAGGAATGAAAGCAAAAGCTATTGCCGTGTGTTCTCTGGCAATAAACCAGTTTTCAATTCATGGGAAAGTTAGAATAGTTTCAGGTGACTTAACTTGGCCGACTACAAAGGCTTGGTAATTATCCCCTCCTTCACAGCAAGTTCTCTCTCCTCGTCTCCACTTCCACATTTACCTGCCCTTCATGCAAACACAACAGCCCACTATTTGCTCAAAGTTTTAATGCAAACAAGACAAAACTGTATCTCTCTTTTTTTTTAAGTCAAATACACATAGATCATGAATTTATGCATATGTGGGGTACAATGTGTTGATTTTTTTTAATACAATCTGATGTGGTTACATCAAACCATTCAACATAGCATACGCCCAGATTAGCCTGTAGTTCCAACTGCAGCAGAGATCAGAAGAACCAGGCTCATCCCCACCCTCTGCAAAGGAGCACGCGTGCGCGCACACACTCACTAACTACAGACACACAAATCGAGACACCACAGACACACATGTGCGCGCAAATCCGTCAAGCCTCGAACCATGCCACTGTGTTTGAATTATATAACTCAGATCATCTCAACACATGGAGACTACAAACTAAAGGAGGATTTTAAGTACCGGAGAAGACCATCATCTTCTGGATGGGCTGGAAAGTAGAGTTGTCTCTCCCAATTGTGCAGGATGTGGTTTGAACTCATCTTCATGCCCTACTGGGTTCCGGAAACTCAGCCTTGCTGGGGGGCAGGGAGTCCACAGGAATCCTTCCAGGGACACTGAGATGCATTCACTACAGCAGGCAGAGATAGTATTAACTGGTCTCCAATCTGTGGAGGAAGTGCCCCCAGCTTAAATAAAGAAATGATTCACATTTTCCATATATATTGAATGGTCAGAGGGATGGAGGAGGGACTAGAGGGGAGCACACAACTCCACGACCATTGCTGCAAATCCTAACTAGGTTACGGGCATCAGTGCTGGGCCCTGCCCTCTGGGCATTTTGCAGACCTGGATTGATTAATTTCCCTCTCTGCAGACTCCTTCAAGAACCACACTGGACTCCTAAAGCCTGGAACCCAACCCTTGTAACCTGGTGTCCACGCCCTTCACCAGTATTCGGAGGGATAATCCATTTCTTCCTGTTGGTCTGTGTCCTGAAATCTGGCTACACTCACTTATTAATTCCAGAGGCTTTCCTAACATAGGCTATCTCTTGTCTACAAATAATAATGAGATTTTCTCCACTTTCCAATCTGTATACTTTTTATATCTTTTTCTTGCCTTAATGTACTGGGTAGGACATAAGGCACAATGCTGAATAGGAGTGGTGAATCAAACATCTTTATTAGAGAAAAAGCATCTGTTACTAATTTCTAGTCTAATTCCTTTATGATAAGAGAATATATATTATTATTTCAAATCATTGAGATCTGTCAAATCTGTTTCATGATGTGACTAATTAGAACATCTCTAGTAAACTTTCCCACATGCATTGGGCAGAGTGTTTTTGCTGCTCTTGCCACACTCTGTGTTCCATAAATGATGGTCGGGCCCAGGTGAGGGATGGTGGAGTTCAGTGCTGTGTTCCTGCTGGTTCTCCGGATACCGGTTCCATTACCGGGAGTGTTAACGTCTCTGACTATAATTGTGGATTCCTCCTTTCAATTTTGTCAGGTTTTGTTTCATGTTTTGAACTTATCATGTCACAAAGCCACAAGGATGAATCACATTCAAGAGCTGAAGGAACCGATTTCACTTCTTTATGTGAGGTGCTGCAAAGTCAAGATGTGAGGATATAGATGCAGGGAGAAGAATTTGTGACCAGATTTATGGTCCACCACAAGTCTTAAAAAGTTGAATGTAGACTGGACAAATTAGTATATAGAACCTATAGTAGGTTCACTTCTATTGTGATTGGTGCTAACAGGGAAGCATTATGAAGTTCAAGTTCAAGATGGTAACATTTTGCAATGTGAAAGAACTTAAATCCATCATTACGTCATTCACCAAAAGTTAGAAATAGAACGTATCTCAAACTCGGTAATTAAAACCATGAGCTAGATTAGTTCTTGAGGGTAGGAACACAGAGATATTAACTCTTTACTTGATGAGAAAAATGGTGATTAGCTACACATGAATTTTAGGTGACTTGCTTATGCCATGCTTAATTGAAAGGAGATACATTGTTCATGTCATCCAATGAACAATCTTGGCCTCAGCTTCTTAACAAAGATTATATCAAATACTTGGCCTTTTCAATAAACAGTACAGCCCATTTAAACACTTTGACTCTTTCACAGATAAGCAGTTTGAGTAATTACCCAAAATTATGATCCTATTCACTGAAATCAGTTTCCAGAAATAAAAGAGATAGTTTGAACTGCATATCCCAAGTTACAGAATTGAAAAGTGAATTTGGGAAATAAACATCTAAAAATAGACCAGTATGGTTAAATTTGTTTTCTAAATTAACATTGGTAGCGTGGCTGAAGAGTTACAAATAGCAAATAATTGTAGAGTAAAGCAAGACGATACTGAAAAACAATATGGCAATGTGAGAATGCCAGGAGGCGACAAATAGCTCGGAAGAAGTTATCCTAAATATAAAAACGATTGTGCAAAGTCTCTAATCATGGTCAAAGTGCGAACATTTGCAAATAGCTGTTTGCCTTTAAAAAGCAAGAAAACTAAATATTGCCACCATTTAAATCGCGCAAAGCTGAATCCTGTGTTTCACATCAGTGTGAAATGTAAGTTTCAACACCGATTTTTTGGTGCCAAAGAAGAGACATCAAGTTTCTGGTTCTCGATTAAGAAATAATCAATAATGAAGGCAAAATTAATAATTACTTCTGTCTGCATTCCTATTTGTATTTTTCAAATTTGTGTTAAAATAGAACCTCCAATGCATGCTTGTATTATGTTACATACATATCCCATAGTTCAGTAAAAATAATAAAATGTTATTGCATTTTGGCAGTTGACTTTTCTTACCTCTCACCCTCTTCCCTCTACTCTGCCTATCTGACCTCCACAGGCTTTGAATCTGCACCCCTGGAAATAGGCTGAATAAGATTAAAACAGATGCCAGAGGCACTAATCTATGAAAAGCAATCAAACCCGAGTAAACCAATAACATGTAAACTTGTTCTACTCTCACAAAGTAGGACACACTACCTAGTTTTTTAAAAAACATGTCTCCCCAAAGCAGCCTTCACTGTTCAATGTTTCTGTAATGCAGCTCCGGCTAAAAATGAGTAGATAAAATTCAGAAGCCATTTAATGCATAGTTTAATATTAGTTAGCAGTGGGTAGGTGATTTACCTTTAGTATTTAATTAAAATCTTTAATATACAGCTTTTCAACAAATTGTCTGATTTGGGAAATCACAAAATTAAATTAAAAGTTATGCTTCGAAAAATTTTATTTTGGTGTTTTCTTTTTCAAAATGTTAGTTCTATTTTGGCTGAGGGGAGTGACGTAGCAGAAAGTCAGTTTCTCATAGAATGCAAGTGATGGAAACTGCTTGCTCCTTTCCCCTCCTTGGTGTTACGTGTTTCTCCGATGTTTGCTGGGGCCAGGGCAAGAGTACAAACCGAAGTCTTTACAATATACATCTGAGGATTTAAACGTTTTAAATCAATTTAATAAACTAATAAAATACAGCTGATCTTCCTACTTTGACAAATCTACACTCATCATGACCTGGAAGTCCATTATGAAATACAAAATTCTTGGATCTTTGGAAATTTATACCAGAACATGACGCAAAGTAAGCAAAGCAAGCTTCTGGTCCTCACCCCGGCCTGCGGCCTCCTCCTCCCCCACCCCAGCTCCACCCCACAGCACAACACTTGTCCCAGCTCATCTCATAAACAGCCCACTTTGGCCTTCCAGAATCAGAAACTGACAAAGCTGGCAAAAAGGGTAAGAATTCCTCACCAGCCAGGCTCTGGGCCCCCCTCCCCACACCGTCCAGGTGAACACAGATGTGCAGAAAGGATCGTGTTTGTTCTGCTTAATGTGAGAAAAAAGATTTGTGTGTTTAGCCTTGGTACAGTGACTCTGGTATATGTTTGGTGCTTTGTGATATGAATTCATATTTTTTTATCCCTTTCCTCCCAGAAAGAGTGTTTCCCCTGTCGTCCTGTGTTGTTCTGTCATAAAGAGGAGTATAGCAAAAAGTTAAAAGTTCCCTCTTGTCTCACTTATGTTCTTAAGAACTTGTGACCACATGAGAGCCCTTTCTCTTGGGCTTCACCACACTGGAGGGGAGGAGGAACACAAATTGCATGTAGTGGCATAAGAGAAATTTAGTGAGAATGTTTTTGTGCTGAGCACGGATGACTCTTGGGAATGTTTGTCATAAAAAATCTCATTCATAAGGGACTTGCTGACCTTTGTTGCAATCTTGGGAGAATGAGGGCATCTTTGGGATTGTTCTTTGTCCATACAATTGCCTTCCTTCTATTAATAGAGGAATTGGATTATAAGGGAGGACACATAATAGCCTTGAAATTTCTCGTGAAAAAATTAAAGGGCAAAATCTGACCTACAAGATAAAAATCCTTTATATGCTGCCCTCAAGGGAATAGCAGCCCCGCAGGAAAAATAATAAGGGCTGGTTTACCCAGTGGCCTAATGGTTAAAAGCCTGAGTTCAGTTTCCACTCAGGCAATGAGTCTGTTTTGGTTTGATATTCATGTAAGTTCTGCCATTTATTGATCCTTTTCCTTTCCATGTACAGCATTTGATTTCCTGTATCCTGTGGAGACACACAGGACTTATGGAAATTTATATGTAAAAGGTCAGCTAAGAAGCTGAGACCCCAGAAAATACGGCTGGGCTAACAATGGGCTACACTCAGTTTATAGGTAGTAAGGCTTTTCTTTCTTTGAGCTCTTTCGGTGGCTTTTTCTGGATCTTATAAAAACTGTTTTCCACCTCTTTAAAAATAGCCCTTGCTTCCTTAATTAAATTATACTCTTGGTTAGAGCTTACTGGTTTCACTTAGAAGGGTACTTCTAGTTAAAAATCCAAAGCAAAAAATACCAACCATTTGTCATAACTAAAGTCTGCTTCATCTCCCTTCACTCCCCCTACTTTGTCTTTGCTGGTCTCGGGCACCACGTGAAAGACCTAGAGGGGGCTTAAGGGTGTCTCAGGATCTGTAAGGAGCTCAGAAAAAAGGCACCACTTACCCCATTTTCAGGGTCTTCTTTTGTCCTTATGGAATCTAAAGATTCATAAACATTACTTTCAGGTATAAAACTCCACTCTGTTTTATATTATGTTATCTTATCTCTTTGGTTTTGGGGGATACTACAAATTACTTTGAATTATGAGAAAATTTGACCTTGATGTGTATAATGGCTAGACAAAAAATAGCCAGGCGTCGTGGCAGGCACCTGTAGTCTCAGCTACTCAGGAGGCTGAGGCAAGAGAATTGCTTGAGCCTAAGAGTTTGAGGTTGCTGTGAGCTATGATGACACCATGTTATTCTACCCAGGGTGACAAAGTAAGACTCTGTCTCAAAAAATAAATACATAAATAAAGTAAAAAATTTTAAAAAAGAAAAGAGCTATTTATAGCTTATAACAAATTGGTAAAGTATTTTTTTGTGAGCAATTTGAAAGATTTCTTTTTCTCTCTACTTGATTTCTGCAAAATTTGGAAACTATTGGTAAGTATTCTTATTTTATGGAAAAATGGTTATTTGTATAAGCTCAATAACAATCTATTTGCTTTTATAACAGGATAGATAGTGGTGCTGGTTATTTTATTAAGGCTTTGACTGGAATGGCACATTCTCAGCTGTGTCCAGATTGCCTTGAGGAACTATGCTGACTTGATAAGGCCAATGAAGAGCCCTTTGGAAAACTGGCCTCATCTATAACACTTCCTGATTCGTGGTAAGTGAAAAATGTCACTTTCTGATGGGTCCAGAGTTTCTGGGGTTTCTAGGGACCTTAAGAAAAGAGGAATGTACTTAGTCAATACAGTTATTTATAGGCATAGGCAAATCTTTGGCTTGACTTGAGAGGCTTTTAAGTCTAACTTGAGATTCCTTATGAAAAAGTTCCAGTAAACCCAATTAAAAAAAAAACCAAAAACACCCCTATGGCCAATAGCTATACTTGCTACACTTCACTCAGATAATCAGGCCATGTATAATGAGACTACAATTTGTTTTGCAAATAAATTGGTCCTAATATGATTTTTCTTTAGTAGAAATGAAAAGCTGGAGAGACATGTTTCAGAAGAAATTATACAAAACCCATTATCAGATTCTAGCCTTGTCCACTGTTTTTCCATTTTATTTGCCTAAATTTGAACTAAATCCTAAAATCTTTTCTGGCTACCATCTCCAAATGTTTTCAAATTCTTCTTCCACATTTCTAACTTGGACTCAGTGAAATCGCTGCTGCTTTCTCCTGAGGCCCTACAAACATAACTTGAGTTACATAAACTCCAGGAGGGAAAATTCTATAGGACCACTACCAACTTTCACTTTAACTGAAGATGTTTCAAGTTTAAGGTCCAGGCACTTCAGCTGGATGACCATAGACTCTAAGAAAACTGGTTTATGGAGGATCCCCAATGTTAATCTTTGTGTTCCTCCAATCTGAAGGCTTACAGGGCTGTTCATAAGACTCAGAGACTGGAGAAGATGGAGGTGGTGTGTGTTTAAATTGGCTCTTTTTCCATCCATCCCACTTGGCTGTTTTTTTTTTTCTTTTAAAATCACTCCTTTGTCTATCTCTATCAACCTCTAACTCAAATTTCTCCAAAAGTTGTCAGCTTGGTTTCTAATATGTGAAACTTTTTTTTTGTTTCAAAATGAGGACTAAAAGAAATCAGAAATATTTAATACCAAAATATATTTCTTTGACATACTTTAAGATAGCTGCCATGAGTTATACCAGTAAAAGTAACACTGCAAAGCTGTCTTTCGTGAGGAAAATTTATATCTTATGAAAACTATAACCCAATTATAGCCCAACAAGACGGCAGAAGGAGAGTGGTAAAGGAGGGGTGGGGGAGGATGGGTGGAGGGAGAGTAATTGGTGGGACCACACCTACGGTGCATCTTACAAGTGTACATGTGAAATTTACTAGGTGTAGAATATAAATGTCTTTAACACAGTAACTAAGAAAATGCTGTGAAGGCTAAATTAACCAGTTTGATGAAAACATTTCAAATTGTACGTAAAACCAGCACATTGTACCCCATGATTGCATTTATGTACACAGCTATGATTTAATAAAAAAAAATAATAAAAAACAAAACTCTTAAATTAGCATAAAAAAAGAAAAAAAAAAGAATGCAGCCAAGTCTTTCTTTACTGGTCTAGAAAAGATTAACTGAGAGCCTGACACCTTTAAATGTCCGATAAAAAACATTTGCCACCTGTCCCCTCCCAGGGTTGCCATTGCACACTAAGACCACCTTTGCTAGTTAATCAAGCCTCTTCCTG
>CAUYRH010082677.1:0-19582 GCA_963574655.1 Perodicticus potto | reverse complement strand
TTTGGTTTAAATTCCATAATAAATAATTAAAAATATTAAAAATCTACTCGAAGGAATGGTTTGGTTAAATAGGAAAATTGGCAATCATTAATTATTACGTGCGTTTACTTTATTTGTTCTCGGTTCTTTTTTTTTTTTTTTTTTTTTTTTTCTTTTTTCTTTGGCTGGGGCTGGGTTTGAACCCACCACCTCCAGTATATGGGGCTGGTGCCCTACTTCTTGAGCCATAGGCGCCACCCCGTCTGAGTTTTCAAACAACATATTTATACTATTATTATATAAAATATTAGATTCAAAGAAATCTTCGTCATATTAGATAACAATAGAGATACAAGAACATGTTTATAGGCTAACAAAACTCAAAATGTGCCTTCTCATGCACATTATAACACCTGGATGTTAACAGTAACAGAAAGGAAGCCAAATGGAGGAGGGCGGACCTCTGAGAGCAAGGAAAGGAAAACGTTTTCATCTTACAAGACAAACCTAACATGTGACATATGCTATTGATCCTTAAAGATCATTTAGTCAAATTCCCTTATTTTACTAACAGAGAAATTGGGAATTAAGGGAAGCCAGCTAATGGAGGATGGTCACTTATTAGTTAACAGTAAATTAGAGCTGGGCAAAGCTCTCTTGTCTCCTGGTCAGGAACTCGTCACTTTCCAGTAGCGTAAAATCAGATGTCGTCCTTCATCAAAGGAACAATACGTATCGAAGTATTGTTCAAAAGAGTGATATTGAAGTAAGGCCATCACACACTGCCTTCCCACAGACCCATAATTATGCACAGTCACCAAACAATTACACACAAAAGGAGAAGCCAAATGATTTGGTCTATTCTGAAAGTCTTCATGAATGCACATTTCGTTTAAAAAGGATATGACATTTCACGTCCTTTGAAAGCTAGTGAAAAGTATACCACATACACATATATGCACCCAATGGGTTGTTCAATGGACCAAATTGAAATAAGTATTTTTATGTTTGCAATGTTCCTCTTTGCAATATTTTCCAAGTCTAATTTTTTTTCCTGAAGGTTTGAAGCGTTTAATTAGTTCTGACATTCAATTGACTAAAACTGAATCATGATATCCTTTGAAAAATATTCTGGTACTTCTGATAAAAATGATTAGAAAAGGCAGGCAGAGGGTTTGATGCTTGCATGTAAACATAAAAGAGCAAAAAATAAGTGTTCTGCATGAGTACTTTTAATATATACATGTATATGTATTACATCATCAAAGTTGCATCTGTCATGTTTAATTAATATATTTCTTTCCATTTAAAACCACTTACTAAGAATTTATCAATGCAGTGCTGAAAATTTTCATTAGCCGCATAATTTATGAACTTCAGCATTACTTATTAACATAATTAGGAATATAATTGAAAGTATTTAGTTATATGGAAAAGGATTTTTCTTTAGGGTTATTTGAGATTTTTAAATCTCACAAATTTACCACAAGAACATGGTCAAATTAATTAGGTTAGTTAATGTAAGTCATTTTAAAAAACTTACAATAATTTAATCTAGAAATAAGTACAATTACATTATTTCTGCTTGATTACTTTGAGTATGACAAAAGTGATCTTGTCTTTTAACTATTTCTGAGGGGTCGTTTGTTCCATATTGCTAGAATGCCCGTCCACTGCTTTGAAAATCTGTTTAAACATTGAGTGGAATACTAAATGAGACTAGCTTGTTAATCTTGTTCCAGTGATATTTTGAATACAGAAAATGCTACCTTTTAATTAAAAATAAGACTCACAGGACCTGAAAAGTAAATGTGATTTCAAGCCAATCAAATCTGTTTCAAGAAAAAAATCCCTTCTAGCTATGTTTGTGATTCAGACAGTTTTCAGCCATGAATATCTTTTGTTAAAACAAATCTTTGTCATATCGCTTAAATGTTTTCAGAAAATCTTATGCACCAAACCTGATCTAATATTGGAAGCTTATTACTCTCCATATTTACAAAATGAAAGTCATCTAGTTACTTAATGAATGTGATATCTTGTTTACCGAATGACATGACAAAATCTGATTTACTTATTAGAAGCCATTACTAATTTGCCAGAATCTTTGAAAAAAAAAAAAAAACTGACAGACTTCTCCAAGAATAGGTATAGTTTCATATCCTCTCTAGATATCAGAATGTCTTTTGTTACTGAAGAAAATAAAGTTGTTGTGCATCTGCTTAATGTTTAAACATAAAAAATTAGGCATTTAACACTTTTTCTACTGTGTATTTTTTTTATATTTTCTATTTCTCTTATGATAAAATTATTTTGAAATTTTAATAATTGTCAGAAAGTTAAATTAGGAAGTAAGATACATGTGCCCGATTAATGTTAGAGACAGAGTCTTCCAATTTCATTATTCTGATTTTAGGCCTAGATAGCTATTTCTTCAATTGTGAAATATGTATGATCTGTGCTCTAGGTTGTGTTTAACATGTAAGCAAACCCAAAGAGAAAACATTTTATTGCAACTTGGTGCTCATAGGAATAAGAATAGCTCAAATTATAGATAGATTTTAAAAATGTAGTAGCAGCTGGAGGACATTTAAAAGGAGAAATGGCACAAAAATGATTCCGAGTCCTCCACTGTTATAAATTAGGTGTTCTTTAAAACCATTGAAAAGTATGAAACAGAAGGAAATCTCAGTGTTTGTGAGAAGGTGTCTTATTTTTTTTGAGCTTTCCTTTGACTCTCTCTAACTTTACCCTGTATGTATTTCCTATGCCAGCTGTTTCCTTGTGTTTTTGCTAGTACTCAGTTGAGAAACAGCTACATAAAAGGAAACACTTTGATCATGTCTATTACCTTCACTTTAAATGTGTAGCTTAAAAAATTTGTCATTTATTTCTTGTTTATGTTGTAGAGGAAATATAAAAAGTTATGACAGTATCTTTATCCTTTCTTAAGACTTGGGAATTAAATTTTCTTTTTCTATGTAGTGGCACAAAATCTAATTGTCAATCATAGCATACCTATTCTTTATTGATTATAATGAAATCATGTATTCAATATGCTAAGATTTATTTACTCCTCACTTTTAATTAAAAATATTTCAATTTATTTTTCTAGATATTAACCACCTGAAAAATTTTCCAGTAATCCTCAACAGAAATGGAGTATATCAGGTCTTTACTTATGGTGTGTTATTATTATTTCTGCTTAATACCATCTAAAGTATGCAACTTCTAACTACCTAAAGTATGTAACTTCTACCCATAGTATGTAACTTCTAACCTAAAGTAACCAATATGTATTTTAATTTCTGATAGACATGAAATCTTGCTTCTTTTTCTGCAAGCTAAAAAAGATAAGTGTACTTTGTACTTTCAAAAGTTAATTCTGAGCTCTGTGCAGTTAGCCGATGTTCTGACCTTTACAGCTTTCTTCTTGAATTCTGGGCAGTAGCCCATGCTCTGCCTAATTTGACAGATATTGGGCAAGTTGTTCTCACTGGCACTCTGCTCAGTGTATTTAAGACCTGGCAGTGACATCTTCCAGCTTAAGAAAAAACAGCATGAACAACTGTGCTCAAAATTCAACACAGTGACATCCAAGAAAAGTTTACTTTTTGGGAAAATAACAAAATTTACCACTGGTAAGCCTTTAAGGTTATCTCTAAATCATATATATTTTTAAAACAGAGAAATCTATTTATTTGGTGTTTGGCAGAAAAAAAACAATAGTTCAAAATGTTTTGAAATCTCTGCATGTCTTCAGGATTTAATTTCTTTTTACAAATTTCGAACATTTATAGCTTTGTATTCTTTTGTAATTTTTATTCTAAAGTTTTAATATAAGAAAACACCTTTATACTGAAATAGTTATACATCTTTTATCTTTATATAAAGGATTCAAGCAAGAATAAAATCTTTATGAATCTCTTTCTAGTAGGAGTCAAAAATAAATTTTGTATTCAATTAGAGAAATTTCACTGTACTGACATGAGTATGACTTAAAGTTAATTTTCTAGAATAAAGTATTAAAAAGATAACTGAAAATGTTTATAATTAATTAAATGCATTTTCTACTTTTTTTATAATGCTGAAGAGTAAGAATGAGAGTCACTAAAATATTGGGTTTGCTTTCGTTGGGTAGTATTGATGTAAGAAAAGATAGTTTTTGCAGTAATACACGCCAAACCTAATTATACAGTCTATTCAGAAGTCAAAATACATCTGGCATCAAAGTGCCTGATTGCAGGATGCTACCCTCTGAGGCAACCGGCAGAGATGTGTTTTAAAGTGCCTGAATGAGAGATTGTTGGAGATGGAAGTTGGAGCAAGCATCTGTTATAGAAAAACAACACTATTCTTCTGGCTCCAACAATCTGCATTTAAAGAATAGAATTCATATAACTTTATCCTTTATTAAGAAGCTAGAAAATAAATACTCTTCTTCTAGTTTGAGCAACAGAGAATTTATGTCCAGATGACAACTTAGTTGGACATCCATGCACAGAAATTAAGTATATTTAAATTTGCTAAAAGTATTTCTGCATGACCATCGTGTTAATAGAGTCGGCACAGAGCACAGTGACCAAAGACTGGAAGATTAATCTGAAGCGTTTTCTTGAGCTCCTTTGTCATTCTGTTAAGAACTTTTATGTTTTGAAGGTATCTTTATGATACGTGAAATGCTAGATTAAGATTATAGATTTTACTATATACTCTTTTTACACATTTTCATGGATCACTCGCTTACTGATTTGTATGATACTCTACATTTTCATATTCCATAGTTGACCCATGTTCTCTCAAGTGTTTCCCATCTCTCCTGCCATGGCCTTGCTCCTTCATTGAGTTGATCCTGCCTCTGTGACTCCTCTTGGGCAGTGAAATGTGACAGTGGCTTGTTCCATTCCTAAATTGAAACTTTGAAACGAACAAACAAATAACAATAACAACATCCCCCACTCCCAGATGTGCTTCATCCCACACACTCTCTTTCCTCTAAAGAAGATGGAATGAAGCCCCGGCTCCTGCTTCCCTTCCGTAGACGGGCAGAATTGAGAATCAAGCCTTTGTATGTTACTGTAGTATAACTTGTAGAATCCTGACTGATAGACTTGCAAATTCTTCTTTTTTCTTTCTTTGTTATTAAAAAAAATTTGACATAAACTTTGTACATATGTACAATTCCACGTTTGTACACATCTACAATTCCACATTTACTTCAACATGGAAATTCTAACATAAATGAATACATTAAAAAATGCAGGGGTTAGGAGGATAGAGTAAATTTGTGTATTCCAAATTTGAAAATATTTTATTTTCCAAAATGCGAATATTCCGACTTCAGTTTCTTTTCAAGCTGCTGTATTTCTGATTTACACTTTCTAAAATTAATATAAAGACTGAATATAATGTGAACAAAGTTGCACCAGACAAAACGTATGCATGTACAATCTCAGCTCTGATCCTCTTTTCCTTTCCTTCATAATTTCTTTTCCTTCAAAATTCTAATATTTAGAAATTGTTGAGACTTTCTATAAAATGATTTTCTTTTCTTAAGTTTAATATGACTTTTTAAAGAAATATGATATACCTGCCTCAAAACAAGTTGTTCTCATGAAGGATAATATGTGCAAAAATGGTTCCCTCAAATACCTTCATTGTTACTTCAATTCTTTGAATACCTTTTGCAACATTATCTTGGGAACACCGTAGCACTTCAATTGGAAAAGATGATCAAAGATTATTAAACTCATAAGATCATAATTTGAAAAAATTTTTGATCTCTCCCCTCCCAAAGTTAACCTTTCTAAGCTGAGTATAATAAAAATATAAAGAATAATACAACACAAATACAACAAAATAAATGAATTATAAGGTCTTTTGTGGCACATGATATATTTTGTTTGATAGCTTATTGAATCTCAAGGATTTTTTTTCCCCACAATAAAAAAAGGTTTGTGACTAAAAGAATATATACTGTATGGTAATCTTTAAGCCGCTTTAATCTTTGTTTCTAAATGACTTTATTTCAGAAAAGCAGATAAAATTTAAAGTAATTGAATTCATAAATATGTCAAGTATCAGCCTAAATCCATCATTAAATATCACACAATAATTTGAGATATGCTACAAATATTGACAAAATATCATCTTTGAAGTTTTAAAGATAACAATCAAGTATATTAATAGGATAAAAGACACTACAACAGCTAAAAGCATTAAAAATAAGAAATTAGCATTCAAAAATATGTATAAACATTGCAAATGCTTTGTATGTGGGATTATAGCACATTGAATCTACTTTAATAAATGTTTGATTGAAAAACTCAACAAGCTTTGAATTATTAAAAACAACCTACAAAATAAATACATTTAACACTACTGGTATTATTAGAAAATTCAGAACATTAAAACCTTTCGAATCAATATTTTTTACCTAATAATCTGATTTGAAATCGTTAACAAATTTTTGAAATCAGTTAACAAATCGTTAACTGATTTACTTTAAAAAATCTAAGATTGAGATATTCTTAGACTATATATTTTTAAATAACATTATAACTAATTACAATTCATTTTGAGAGGAAAAAAATGAGAATAAATTATAATGGAGTGCTTTTTAATCATAGGAGTAAAGGCAATTAGAAGAGTATAAGTTTATTTTATATTAGAGAAGAGATGGTGGGGGAAAGAGATGAGAAAAAACAGAGCAAAGAGGAGGGAGTGAGAATGAGAAGATGGGGAGGGGAGAACTGCTTGTGTCCGAAAGAGAGAGAGAGAGAGAAGAAAAGAAAGAGGAAGAATGTCTGCCCCAAGGTCCAGCAGGCAATCTGTGGATGTTTAAAATCACAAAATAGTTTATATTCCATTTTGTACTTTTTTCTTAAAATTAATTTTCAATTTATCATTCATTAAGAAATACTAAGAATGTATAGTCTAAATAATAATTATTTAAATAATAATTAAAAATTATCTCTAAATATAAATACATTTAGCACAGTTGGCATTGTTAAAAATTAATAATAATTAATTAAAATGAGATAATTTTCAGAGTTGTACCTAGTAAAACATTTGCCTTTTAATATTTCAAGTAGAAAATAAAACAACAGAAGCCTAGGGTTTCTTCTTAGGGCCTACTCACTTTCGTGGCTAAATGGGTATGTATTTTAAGCAATTAAATTGTCAAACCTGTGCCTCAAGAGCTTTTCAGTAAAATATACTTTTTCTGAATAATTCTCTCAAGGTCATGCTTACTAGTTTATGTCATGAAATATTCCGGTATGAATTGATTCATTCAATGAACATATAACAATAGTATGGTGAGTCCCGAACTAGGCACAGAGTCCTACTCACAAAGCTCTATGGCGAGGTGTTTCTATCACCTGGGGCAATATGATAAGACCTGACATCAAAATTAGGGACATGATATTTTAGATGTAGTTACACTGCCAGAATTTATATTTTATTATATGAGATGGGAAATTGAAAACCACATATGGAATTTACTATTCCTGCCAATGGATTAATCTAACAGCCCCCTTATTTAAGGTCTGTAACTCTCCTAAGGATCATTTCTTTCTAGTTACCTTGAGCAAAATTATCTCTGTCTCCTTCTCTCTCACCCTTCTTCCCTCTCTCCCCACTTTCCCCATAAATATCACATAAGCAGATACAGAGCATGGATATAGAGGTACAATGCGTTCCCTTAACTCCAAATCATGGTTTTCTACCATCTGGTAAAAATCCTAAGTAATAGATTGAACCATGTGAAGTAGAAACTATTCATCTTTTTTCTCCTATACAAAAGATAATTTAATAAGTCACCCACTGTTGTGAAGCTGTATTTCCTTTTATCCACTGAATTTTCATTTAACAACATTAATATGTGGCTCACAAGCTATGTAAACCATTTAGGGGTGTCCAACCTGCAGATCGTGGTCTGCATATGGATTATGTGAGAATTGTTTTGCTTATATGTGATGTTGAATATGGAAAAATTATGCACGGGCCCTTTTCTTACTTATCAGCTTTTATTATTAATATTTGTGTCTTTAATGTGTGGCCCAATGCAATTCTTCTTCTTCCAATGTATGGCAGAGAAGAAAAAAGGGTAGACACCCCATGAAAATGCTATTAACATCCTTTTTTGTTCTCCAATTCAGTCATCATCACATCTATTACCCTTCATTAACCATTCTTATAACCATGCCCTAAACCTTGTTGACTTGTACATATTTTGTGTCTAAAAATTGAAATTATTATAATGCAATTGCAAAAAGAGCAGGCAGTGTGTAGTGTCAGGCTCAAATCTAGTTTACTATTAATTAGCTCTAGTTTATTATTTATTAGCTGTGTAACCTTGAACAAGGTAGTTTACTTATCTGTTGGTAGAAATGTAGGTGAACTTGCTGAGGAGTAGAGTCAGAGGAAGCCATTCTCTTGAATCATTTATTTAGATTGGAATTTGTGACTTATTTTAACAATTAGGGATAAAAGGCAGATAGAAGATATGGATATCTCAGAGAGTATGTGTACCGAGAGACCACAATGCGAATCATGAGCCCCAAAATTCTGTTGAACAGGACAGCACAAGCCTTGGAGAACATAGCAAGAAATGTCTTATGGAGGTCTGACCCCTTCCCCACAGAAAGCCTGTACAAAGGTCTCTCGGGGCTGAATGAGCCTTGCATGATGTACTGGAAACAGTATGGGCAGCTGGCTCTCTGATAAGAGAGATAATTTCTTGGGACTAGATAAGAGAAACAGTTTCTTTCTCCCTGGCTCCTGGTGTGGGTATGGTGTCATGCTATAGGCCCAGCAGGGACTTTGAGACTTAATTGACTCCCATGGAAACTGTGTGCATGGTCAAATTTGCTGTCTGCTCCCACATCCTGCATTTAAGCTTTGTTCTTTGTTTCATTAACTGCATCCCAATTCTTTAGTTTATAAATAGTATGGAGTAGAGTACAAGTGGTTAAAGAGCAACTTGGCTGGAGTTAGAGTAGCTAAATTAAAGTGGTGTATACCATGAAGTTTGACATATAGTTTAGTTTTTTGCTTTCCCCCATTATTATTCATCTCCTGATTTGAAGACAATGTATGTAACAAATACAGAGCTAACCCAGAACATGGGCCCTTCACTGTTCCTCACGTTAGGTGGTCATAGTCACATGGGCCCATTCTTTTTAAATCTTACTTTCTCCCTCATGCTTTTCTTTCTTTCTCTCATCTCCGCTAAGCATTCGGGATACCCATGGGTTGTGTGGGGCTGGCCCCCTACACTTCTCTAAGCCTGTTTCCTAACCTGTAAACAGTTTCTTGACTATTGACATTATGGCCCATATAATTCTTTATTTCAGGGGGCTTTCCTGTGCCTTACAAGACCTTTGTAGCATCCCTGGCCTCCAAATGTAATGTCAGTAACGCTCTCCCCTCCAGTTGTGAAGACTGAAACTATTTCCAGACATCGTCAGATGTTCCTGGGGAGATGTGGAGAGTAAAACCATCCTTTGCCCATTATCCTATGAAATGTAGATAGTATCTCACAAACTTTGCAGGAATATATCAAATACCAATAAAGCAAATATTATCCATCTAAAATTAACTAGCCATCAGTATTTTTTTCTTTGACAATGAAAATACTCGGTATTTCATGGTAAGAGAGGGCTTACCATGCTATGAACAGATGTGCTGTCATGCAGGATTTCCTGTTCCACTCAGAAAGTACAGACACTGTAGACTTACCACAATCGTTAAGTGTTCTAGAACTTTTGGGATAGTAAATTAGTACCGGGTGCCATAAAAGATTAAATAATTGTCCAGATTGATGACACCACCAAATGCATTACCTTAAACCTCAGCTAGGTCCTCAAAATTACTCGGTAAACCTGCCTTTGTGCCCACATATTTATTTCTGTCACTATATATTTAAAACCTTCAGCATTTCCCCCATGTAGTCCATATGACTGCCTTACTTATATGCCTCCTAAATACAAATAGTCTTACCTTCTACTTTGTACAGAATACAGAGGCAAGTACAGGCTTATCTTAGAGATATTGTGTGTTCAGTTCCAAGCAAACACAATAAAGTGAATTACAATGGAGCAAGTCAAGCAAATAGTTTAGTTTCCCCATTCATATGAAAGTTCTGTGTCTACTACACCATAGTCTATTAAGTGTACAATAACATGTCTTTAAGAACAATGTCTATACCTTAATTAAAAGATGCTTTATTGAGAAACAATGCTAACAATAATCTGGGCCTTCACCAAGTTCTAATGTTTTTGCTGGTAGGAAGAATTGCCTTGATGTTGATGGCAGCTGCCAGATCAAGGTGCTGATTACGGAAAGTTAGCTGGCTGTGACTATTTCTTAAAATAAGACAACAATGAGGTTTACCACATCAATTGTCTCTTCCTTCACAAAAATTATCCTTATATCATGCTGTTTGATAGCATATTACACAACAGTGGAACTTGTTCCAAAATTGGACTCATTCCTCTTAAAACTTGCTGCTACTGAATCAAATAAGTTTATGGAATATTCTAAATCATCTGTTGTCGTTTCAACAGTGTTTACAGCATCTTCACCAAGATTAGGTCCAATCTCAAAAAGACACTTTCTTTGCTCATCCATAAGAAGCAATTCATCATTCATTCAAATTTTATCACAAAATTATAGTAATTCAGTCACATCTGCAGGCTCTACTTATAATTCTGGTTCTCTCCTTATTTCCAGCACATCTGCAGATCCTTCTTTGACTAAAGTCTTGAACCCTTTGAAGTCAACCATGAACGCTGAAATCAACTTTTTTCCAAATCCCTGCTAGTGTTGACATTTGACATCCTGAGTGAATCATGAATGTTCTTACTGGCATTTACAACAGTAAATCCTTTCCAGAAAGTTTTCAGTTTACTTTGCCTAGATCCATCAGAGGAATCATTATCTATTGCAACTATAGCCTTACGAAGTTTATTTTCTAAATAAATAAGACTTGAAAATCAAAATTACTCCTTGATTCATGAGTAGCAGGGTGGAAATTTTGTTGGCAGACATGAAGATAATAATCTTATATATTTTCATCAATGCATTTGGGTAAATAGGTATATTGTCAATGAGCAGTTACATGTTTAAAGAAATCTTTTTCCTGGATCAATAAGTGTCAAGAGTGGCCTTACTATGCTATGAACAGATGTGCTGTTATGCAGGATTTCTTTCTCCACTGAGAAAGCACAGGCATCGTAGATTTACCATAATTGTTAAGTGTTCTAGAACTTTTAGGATAGTAAATTAGTACCTAGTTCCACTAAAAGTCACCAGCTGCAATGGCCCCGAACAAGAGGGTCCTTTGAAACTTTGAATCCAGGAAGTGACTTCTCTGTAGCTATGAAATTTAGATAGAATCTTCTTCCAATATAAGGCTGTTTTTTTCTACATCGAAAATCTGTTATTTAGAGTATTCACCTTCATCAATTATCTTAGCTACATCTTCTGGAAAACTGGCTGCAGCTTGTACATCAGTACCTGCTGTGGCATCTTGCATTTTCATGTTATGGAGATAACTTGTATTGTTCTGCAATCTCTTGTCCTCTCTCAGCCTTCATGGGATTAAAAATTATTAAGGTCTTGCTCTGAATTAGGATTTGGTATAAGGGAATGGTGTGTCTGGTTTGATCTTCTATCCAGACCACTGAAACTCTCTCCATATTAGAAATAAGCCTGTTTCAGGCTCAGTGCCTGTAGCTCAAGTGGCTAAGGCGCCAGCCACATACACAGGAGCTGGCTGGTTCGAATCCAGCCCGGGCCTGCCAAACAACAACGACAACTACAAACAAAAAATAGCTGGGCATTATGGCAGGCACCTGTAATTCCAGCTACTTGGGAGGCCGAGGCAAGAGAATCGCTTGTTGTTACTGTGCCCTGTGACACCAAGGCACTCTACCCAGGGAAGAGCATGAGACTCTGTCTCAAAACAAAAGAAAAGAAAAATGAAATATACCTTTTTCATTTCTTACCTTTCACAGTATTTGTAGAGTAGCAATTTAATTTCTTGGAAGAATTTTTCCCTTGCATTTATAACTTGGCTATTAGACACAAGAGACCTAGCTTTTGGTCCATCTTAGCTTTTAGCATGCCTTTCTCATTAAGCTTAATCGTTTCTAGCTTTTGATTTAGAGTGAGAGATGTGTGACTCTTTGTTTTACTTTAATACTAAGAGGTCCTTGTAGATTTATGAATTGACCTACTATCAATAGTGTCATTTCTCTAGGAATAGAGAGGCCTGAGAGAAGGAGAGAGATAAGAGAATTGATGGTCAGGTAGCTGTCAGAACACATATGACATTTAACTATTAAATTTGCCAACCTGTATGAGTTATGTTTCACCACACCCCAAAACAATTCCAATAGCAACATCAACGATCACTGATCACAGATCGCCATGACACATATGACAATAATGAAAAAGTTTAAAATATTCTGAGAATTATTGAAATGTGAGACATAGACAGGAAGTCAGCACATGCTGTTGGTAAAATGTTGCCAATAGGCTTGCTTGACAAAGGATTGCCTCAAACCTTCCATTTGTAAAGAAATCTGATATCTGCAAAGTGAAATAAAGTGAAATACAAAAAAAATGAGTAAAGTACGCTTTACCTTTAACTTCTTGTCTCTTACTTAGAATTCACAATATTATGTGTAGAATTGGAGTAGATTGTATTATTGATTCTATTCTGTCCTCTGATCTTGGGGCAGGAGAGTAAGTCCACTCCCTGCAATGTATGCAAGAATTTATCTTGCCTCTCTATAAAGTTCAAGTCACTTGGACTCAGAAATATTTCCTTCCTTGGGCAGTGTGATTTGGGAATTTGTGGAACCAGAGGGTTTCTCTACCTTTGCATTATTTGGCATTCCCACTTGCACACTTGGGCCATTCCCTTCAGCATTGTAAGACGTTTCCTAAACACCCAAAAGAAGACAGATGGAACAGACCTTAGCCCAACCAATAGCCTTGAGTAAAGCCCAGCCAGTTCTGGAAGAGCCCAGCATGGCCAGAACCTCAGAGTAAGAAACAGATGTGCACTGCCCTCAACAGAAAGCTGCTATGGAGTAGTGTTACCCGTGATCATTAAATTGTTGTGTCATTCTAGTTATCTTTTCTCCTATCCAAATGGAAAGTGCCCCCTGTTTTGCCCAAAGATCATTTTCATTGTACTTCCATACTTCGAAGTTTGCCTTGTTGAGAACCTTACTTCAATACACCCAACACTGATCTCTGCAAGACCTTTAGGCTTTAAGTCAACTCTCCCCTCCCCTGTTGACTCTTCCCCATCCTCTTGCATAAACGTTATCCTTTCTCATATTGTTTAAACCCCAACAATCTCTCTCTATAACCAGGGCTCCTGTCCTTCCTTGGTTAGACCTGGAATGTCTTTGGGATTGAATCTTCAGAAAGCTTGGAGAAGAGGAAGAAGAAAGATAAGATTTCTTGGTATTTTCCAAGTATGCAACTCCTTTATGAAGTACAGATATTTAATCCTAGATTGGACCTTACTTTTTAAATTTTTAAAATATATCCTTATACCTTGTTCCCCAAAATACACATAACAAGGAATTTAAATGTACCTTTATTCATATAAGTTGTACTTTTTGGGGACTTGTCTAAAAACTTTTTGTTTGACATTGATCATAAATATGCACAGTATTTTCTTCATAAGATTTACCTGTATTTCATTTCATATTTAGATATTTTAACACATCTGGAATTCATTTTTATATGTAATAAGTTAGGCTTCTACTCTACCTTTCTATGTAATTTATTCTTTGACATAATTCTTTCTTTTTTTTTTTTGTAGACAAAATGTCCCTGAATTCTTTAGTCTGCCTAGGGAGTATCCTTTCTATTCCTTTGGACAATGTAAAAGAATAATCAGTTCCAGACCTGAGTAATATTAGAATTTATTTGAAATAATTATTACAATGTGGAGAAAGGGACGATTGGAATTGAGGGAGCAGGACTATTCTAATGGGGAGAACAAGCCAAGTTTAAGACCCATAAGAATCTTAAAGGTTAGGAAGGTAAGAGGAGTAAAAGAGAATAGAAAAGACTATTTGTGAGTAAGTAGGATGATCTGGGGTGGTATGTTCTGACAATAGACTATATTATGTTTAACCCTGAGCCAGCCTATTCTCAGAAGGGCCTATTAAGAAAAATGCTGACTCAGTCTGAAATAGAATCAGTCCTGGGGCCAAAGTTTAGTTACTAAATATTTTCTTCCGACTAAACTGTGGGAGTAAAATAGCTCAGCTAATTGTTTACATAGGAAAGAACAGAAATTTTGAGAGTATGTGTTTGGCTTGTTATAGGCAAACAAAAGAGGCCAATCCCTGAGTCCCTGAGTCATATTTAAGAGCATTTGTTTGTAGTAAAGATGTTTCCCACAACTCAAAAGGGCAAAGGATTTCATTTTGCCATCACTGTTTACCAGAATCACAAGGGTCTTGCAAATTTCAATATTGTAATCACTTTGAAGAAATATCAGTTTTATGTTCTATAGATATACAGACTTTTACCATCTGGTAGAGAGTATTAGTCTTCCTTAATTTGTTTTCAAAATTGTGCTGGGCATTATCAATTCTTTAGTCAATTCTGGAATAACTTGAAAATCAGTGCAGACATACTTTGTTTTCTTTTGCTTCATCTTATTGAGCTTTGTGTATATTGCATTTTTACAAATTGAAGGTTGTGACAAGTCTGAATCAAGCAAATATACTGGTGCCATTTTTCAATAGGGTGTGCTCATTTTGTTAGCATTTTTTAGCTATAAAGCATTTTTTAAGCATGCTATGTACATTATGTTTTAGGCATAAAAATATTTCAAATGTAATAGGCTACTCAATAGTTCAAACATAACTATTATAAGCTCTGGAAAACAAGGGAACTAATACAACTAACTGCAATATTTGCATTACTGTGGTGGTCTGGAATCACACCTGCAATTTATTTCCAACACATGTGGTATAAAAAAATGTATTTTTATAAAACTTGAATTTCATTATATTTATAGATTAATATAAAAAGAAATGACAGTTTTATGACATTAATTTTCCTCTCCTTATACACAGTATATATGATTATATGTTTACATTTTCTCTCCTTAACTGAAAAGTTATGTTTTTTTCCTGTGGGTTTATAATCATTTATATCAAGTATATTATAGTTTTTTATTATATTTAAAATAGAATATTTTTATAAGTATTGCTACATGTCTAATTTTTATAACTAAAATAAAGGAATGTTATCAATACATATATACTGGTTTTGGGGTCTAACAAACTTGCTAATTTTATTTGTTAGTTTGCATTGTTTGTCTGCAGATTTTCTTATGGATTAATGCCTACTGTGAATAAGAATGTTCTTTCTTTCTAATCTTCATAGCTCTTAATTCTTCTTCTGGTATCTGTTTGTACCTCCACTATACAATATTAAGTATAAGAAGTAACAGAAGACTCCTTGAATTTCTTGAAAATACTTTACATTTTCATCACTATCCATACAACTGAACGTACATTGTAAAAAAAAAAAATTATTTTCCTTTTGAAAAAACACACAAGAATATTTGCTATCAACTCACACATTTTTAAAAATGTAAATCAAGGGCAGGACCTGTGGCTGAAGGAGTGGGGCATCAGCCCTATATGCTGGGGCTGGTGGGTTCAAACCCAGCCCTGGCCAAAAACTTCAAAAAAAAAAAAAAAAAAAAAAAAAAAAAAAATATATATATATATGTAAATCAATATTTTGTTAGAAGGAAAATATATAAACTATACCTGCTGATGGTGTTAAGTGATGTTTGGGCGGCATCACATTTCACTTAAGGAACAAATAGATTTATCACATGCACTTCAAATCTGTTCTGGTTCCAAGGCTAAAACACTATGCTACCTATGTTGCAACTTTAAAAGCATAAAAATAAGTTTGGAAGGGCCATTGGTGTTATCAAATATGTCGTCCTAAATTTTGCTTTTTGTTACCACAATGTGGGCATAACATTCCCTTGACATCATAAAACAGGCATTCTTAATCAAACAATGCCAGGAGTTAAAGGAAATTAATGAGGTACTCTATAACCTGGGAAACCAAAAACAAAGTAAAGCAGAACATGCCGGAAAAAAAAAGAAGCAAATCAAATTCTAAGTGGAGGCTAAATAAAGTCCTAAAGTCCTAACAGACCATAATGATGCCAAAAAAAAAAAAAGTCAACAACAATAACAAGAACAAAAACCCAATAGGCTTTGTGGGAAAAGAAAGCACATTGTTGACATGTTTTTATTATTGTTTTTCTGTGAGCCTCAGGGATGCATAGTATGTAAATTATTGCAGAATGTGTTGTCTAACTCAGAAGGAAATTTACAGAAACAGACAAATAAAATCAAAAGGATAAGAACACTGGGAATCAGACTGATAACAAGATTCCCATACTGTACAGGAGTAGAGACCGCTGGAAGAGTATTTCAGAAAGTGTCTTACAAGCAAAATAATGTAAGTAACAATGTGAATGCTACTTTGGAAAATAGGTCCCAGAGAGCCATGAAACCAGAGAGCAAGACTTGAAGCAGAGAATACTTTTGAATTTGAAAGAGGGAAGTGGCTGTCTAGTAAAGACATACTCCACATGTAAAGCAGAGAAAGGATCCCTTGAAGCACAAAGGTGAGGATATCATCCTCTATACCTCTTGACAGTCTGGGGATACCCACCTCATTTAAAAAAGGGGAACAAAATTGGAAATTTGTTTAATCCCATACAAATTATGAGAATAAAAGTGATAAAACTGAAATAAATAATGGGCCAAAGAAAATGATAATGTTGAAGCAGCACAGTGACTCAAGGTAGTTTCTGAAATAATTGAAAACAGCAAGTGAAATTTTAGCAAGAAAAACAAATTTTGTTAATGACATGCATAGCAAGTTAGGCCATGTACTAGTGACTGGAGGCTTCACAGAAGGGTAGTTACAGGTTTTATACACAACTTTGAAGAGTATCAGGTGCTTCTTATACATCTCTCTCAAAACAACTCATTTGCATGGTCTTAAAAACAACCCACCTGTAAGATCTTGATGACAACCAGCTGCCAGGTCTTAATCAGACTCATTCCCTAACAGCCCAGGTCAGCCTGCCCTAAACCAGTCCAAAAGAGACTAAACGTATCTGTCATCTGCCCTACTCATATCTAGCAAACTTCCAAATGATGACACATTCTTGACATGTAGAAACAAAGTAGAAGAATATGTAATCATGATATTCAAAGTAAACTAAAAGTTTATTGAAATAGTCATAATAATCAAGCATTGAAAAATAGCAAAAATAATACATAAAACACAAATTAATAGAGCAGAACTGAAAAAAATGCACATCTATAAATGTAAATAAGCTTGAATTTGATATTGTTAGGATGTGAAAGATTTAAAAAACCATCATTTCCAAAGAACACCAGAAAAAACAAAACACAATATGAAAATCATGATCATAATTATGATTGTGATTATTTGTAGACATTGAAAAATGGCTGAACTGGTAAATGTAGAAAAACAAAGAAAATATCAAAACAACAACAAAGCCCTCAATTTTCTAAGATATACCAACTTCTGAGAGCAAAGTGTGAGCAGGGACAGACAAAGAAAAATTTACTAAATTTGCAAAAGAGAAAATATACCAAATCAGGAAGAGGGCTGTGAGCTATTAGTGAAAGCAAATGGTAGGGTTTCTTTTCTTTTTTGTTTGTTTTTTTGTTGTTGTTTTGCATTTTTTTTTTTTTTTTTTGGCCGGGGCTGAGTTTGAACCTGCCACCTCCAGCATATGGGGCCTGCTCCCTACCCCTTTGAGCCACAGGTGCCACCTCGGGTTTATTTTCTTAGGAAATAATCCTTTCCATTCTTGCTGAGAATATTAAAGTAAAATTGAGATCCCTCCAAAAATGAAATCAGTTGCAAAAGTCTTCTTCTACTTAATGTAAATTTGGTGTGTGTTCAGTTTTATGTGCCAGCTCGGCTAGACCATTTCTATGGATCGAATATCCTGCAAGTGTCTCTTTGCAAGTCATATGTTGAAACCATTCCCCAAGGTGACAGTATCAGAAAGATGGTCTTTCAGAATGTGTTTGGGCTGTGAGGTTCCTCTTTCATGAACAGGATCCATGACCTTGCAGTAACCGCTTCAGAGAGCTCCTTTCCTTTTGTTCCTTCTTCACATCAGGTCCATCCCCTCCAGAGGAGGCAGTGACAAGGCATCTTGCAAGCAGAAAACAGCCCTCACAAGACACCAAATCTGTTGGCACCTTGGTCTTGAACTTTCCAGCCTCTAGAACAGTGGTTCTCAACCTTCCTAATGCCGCACTCCTTTAATACAGTTCCTCATGTTGTGGTGACCCCACAGAAATGAAAATAATTTTATGTTTAGGGGTCACCACAACTTGAAGAACTGTATTAAAGGGTCGCGGCTTTAGGAAGGTTGAGAACCACTGCTCTAGAACTATGAGACATACATTTCTACTTTTCATAATTTAGCAGTTTGTGGCATTTCTTTATAGCAACAGGAATGGAAGAAGACAGCCACAATCTCCAGATATTAGTCAAACACTAATCTAGGTATTTCAGTGAAGGTATTTTGAAGATGTGATTAAAGTTTATAACTAGTTGATTTTCAGTAGGGAACATTATCCTGAATAATCTGGTGATCCTGATTCAACTGACCAACTGATAGAACTTAATAGCTGAATTGTGAAGGCTTTCCCTAAAAGAAGTCATGCCTCTGGCTTGCAGTTTCAGCTCAAGCCTGAGAGTTTCAGTTGGCACATCCCACTAACCTGCCCTACAGATTTTGGTTTACCTAGTTATACCTCACAAACCAGAGAGGGAATTCTTTGCAACAAATAAATCCCTTAAGATATACCTGCTACTGGTTCTGTTTCTCTTGTGGAATCTTAATTGGTGCAGGTGGGTTTGATATACACTTTGCTGTAGGCCAGTGTTTTTCAAAGTTTTTTACCTCCCAGTACACTTGAACCTAGAGTTAAACTTCTGCAACACACTTAAATTATGTTGATAAATAATTAAAAAATACTTGCTGTGCTTTGAACTTCTTTTGAAAATAATTTAATTAATGATCTTTAAAATTTTGTGGCACACCTAAGATCTCTCACAGCACACCAGTGTACTGTGACACACTGGTTGAAAATCACTGCTCCAGGCTTTTATACAAATAATACAAATAAGAACAAAGAGAAGAGCTCTGGGAAGCTTTAGCTCTTACTGGGAGGGGGGGTCAGGCTAAGTAGAGATTAACTCATTCTTTTGAAAGATGCAGCTAGACCCCAAACCAGAGATGTTGGCATGGATGTGGAGAAAAAGGAACACTTCTGTATTGCTGGTGGAAATGCAAACTACTACATTCTTTTTGGAAAGATGTTTGGAGAACACTTAGAGATCTAAAAATAGACCTGCCCTCTGATCCTACAATTCCTCTACTAGGTATTATCCAGAAGACCAAAAATCACATTATAACAAAGATATTTGTTCCAGAATGTTTATTGCAGCCCAATTCATAATT
>CAUYRH010082676.1:0-32431 GCA_963574655.1 Perodicticus potto | reverse complement strand
ATCTCAGGGTGGGCAAAGGACTTGAAGAGAAACTTCTCAAAAGAAGACAGGCGCATGGCCTACAGATACATGAAAAAATGCTCACCATCCTTAATCATCAGAGAAATGCACGTCAAAACTACTCTGAGATATCACCTAACTCCAGTAAGATTAGCCCACATGACAAAATCCCAAAATCAGAGACGTGGGCGTGGATGTGGAGAAAAGGGAACACTTCTACACTGGTGGTAGGAATGCACACTACTACGTTCCTTTTGGAAAGATGTTTGGAGAGTACTTAGAGAACTAAAAATAGACCTTCCATTCGACTCTATAATTCCTTTACTAGGTATATACCCAGAAGACCAAAAATCACACTACAACAAAGACATCTGTACCAGAATGTTTATTGCAGCCCAATTCATAATTGCAAAGTCATGGAAGAAGCCCAAGTGCCCATCAACCCATAAATGGATTAATAAATTGTGGTATATGTACGCCATGGAACTTTATGCAGCCTTAAAGAAAGATGGAAACTTTACCTCTTTTGTGTTTACATGGATGGAGCTGGAACATATTCTTCTTAGCAAAGTATCTCAAGAATGGAAGAAAAATGTACTCAGCCCTACTATGAAGCTAATTTAAAGGTCTCATATGAAGGCTATAACCCAACTATAGCATAAGAATATGGGAAGGGAGGCTAGGGGGGAGGTTGGGGTGGAGGGAGGGTAATTGGTGGGGACACACCTATGGTGCATCTTAGAAAGGTACAGGCAAAAATTACTAAATGCAGAATACAAATGTCTTCATACAATAACTAAGAAATTGCCATGAAGGGTATGTTAAACAGTTTGATGAAAACATTTCAGATTGTATATGAAACGAGCACATTGTACTCCTTGATTGCACTAATGTACACAGCTATGGTTTAATAAAAAAAAAAAAAAAAAAAACAAGATAGACAGTATTTGAATTTAGTGGTCTATTGCTTGTGAGATTGAAAAAAAAGGTTACAGACACCTATCTTTAAATTTTAGTGCTTTTCAATATTCAAGTAGAAAACCCATGATTTCTTGATAAATTAAAAGAGCCTCCTGCAACCACAGTTTGCATTGAGAATAATCCTTGCATATGTTAATATAGAATGTTTGCTTACATGAAATGTTTATCCTATAATAGATTGTTTGTCCTACTCTGACCCTGAAATTCAACTCTAAAGCAAATTTTGTTATGCAGTACTTTCACACAAAACTGCTTACACATCTGTCATTGTCCTCTATAAGGCAAGCTTTGAATCTGTACAATATATTTATTATGCAAATTCCTTTGAAATCTGTGGTGCAGGTGCCTTCCTTTTGCCTTTCAAAATTAGTTTGCATATTAAATGTAGCATAGAAAATGATGGCCCACAACTTTAGCTGCTTTGGTTTTAATGAGAGAGAGTAGAATAAAATGTATTGAATATTCAGGATAATTCACACACAATGGAAACAATTAATGGGAAATACACTAGCACATTCTTTGTTTCATACTATACAAGTTGAAGAAAGCAGATGTTGTTCAAACATGTTTTCCTCAATTGTTTCATTTTATTTGAAAAATATCTGAGCAAAAAAAATAGTGCAATTATTGCTAGAAACATTTTTGTGTGACTGAGATTTCTTCCCTTCAAATTTACCCTTTTCAAAGTGAAATAAAATTGCTTTAGTATGTCAAACATACTTAATGAATATATGTTAAAATGATTAAATACTTTATGAAAACATTTACCAAAAAATAAATCCATTGGAGAATATTTTTAAAAAGGAATTTAAAATAAATTATTCATAAATCAACAAATATATTAATGAATAATTTCAAATATTGTATACATTAAGTAATTTCTATGGTGGTTTTTTCTATGATGGGACCTGAATTACATGATTACGAGTTTTACTAAAAAAAGTTTGTAAAAATACTTGCAAGTAATACTTAAATACCACTTTTTCAAAAAGGCAATTCAGTATTTCTTGTTTCAGTTTCAACATGTAAAGAACTTTGAAGTCATCCCTCCCATTATTTCAATAATGGAAAAGATGAATAAACTAAAAGAATCAATGACTTTTCTTAGATCCATCAAAGAACTATGGTTTCAGAGTAAACCTCTACCTCCAAATTTGGAGAGGCAGGAAACTTCAGAAAGTTATGATTGAGATCAAATAGCCTAGAGAAGGAGCTGTTAAAGCCATTAATGGGTAGGAACATTTAAATATTATTTTTGACAAATCACTGGAGCCTGAATAGACTAGTATGAAATTGCAAAACTATTAGGAGAGCAAGAAGTTGGAAAGGGCTGTACTTTTATAGGTTTAATCTCCAGAAACCTTGCCAGGTTTTAATAAAATTTGGAGAAAGACACATGAATCTTACAAGGGAAGAAAGAAAAAGAATCATTATTAAAAAATTAGTCCAACAGTGCCTGCAGTTCAAAGGAGTAAGGCACCGGCCCCATATCCTGGAGGTGGCAGGTTCAAACCTGGCCCCGGCCAAAAAGTGCAAAAAAAAAAAAAAAAAAAAAATTAAAATTTAGTAACATATTCTTCAAAATAAAGACTTACAATCCAGGGAAAAATTCCCTAAAAAATTAGTAAAGTAATCTTCAAAATAAAGACTTATAATCCAGCGAAAAGTCCTTATCACTCTGGAGCAAAAGTCATTTGTTTGACTACAGTCCTCTCTAGACTTCAGGACTCACCTAAGGAGGTTAGAGACAGTGGGGAAATAACAAAATAATGTTTTATATTATTTATATATTACTTTATATAATACATATATATAGTAGTTAAGAGGCACAGATTTGCTAAAAGATCAACATTAACTTATGAGAATGTTAATGCTTCACTTTCTCAATATTTTGCTCTCACATCAGTAAGGCTACAGTATAGCAACAATAGATTATAACTAAAAGAACTCAAAGAATAATACTTGATGTAAGTAGGAGTTCTTAGGGAAACCCAAAGCAAAGGTGGATGTAAAAACAAGGAAACTATGGGGCTAGAATACCTGTGATTCTTACAGCAATAGCAAATATTAATGATGGAGTGAACAACTAAAACTTTCTACTAAAAACCCACTTTCTTTATTTACCTTTATATAAAACATCATGCTTATCTTACAACACGTAATTGCAAAATATCAGAAGAGACAAGTAGAGTAAAAAGTATAAGGAGACAAGACAAGCATCAGAATGAGGCTTGGATCTGCTTCAGGCTTTGGAATGACCAGGCAATGGATTTAAATAACTATGACTAATATGTTAAGAGCTCTAGTGGAATAGAAATAAATAATATGCAAGGAGAGACAAGGTAAGGGAAACAAAGAAGTTAAAAATTTAAGAAATTATAATTCATGAAAAAAGTCACTAAGTTGAACTTTATTAAAATTAAAAACTTCTGTGAAAGACACTATAAAAATGGAAAAAAAATAGTTCATTTGAGAGAAGTATATGGCAAATATATTTAGTATTGAATTTGTATCCCATATATACAAAGAACACTTAAAACTGAAAAATAAAAAAAACCTCTCAGAATTAAAACATGGGTGTCACATGTCACTTCTGACACTTCTCGCCAAGGCCCTGGACTGGCCAGGTCTCGGGCCTGGCTTAACTAGGTTCTGGATGCTGACAGACGGCTAAAAGTTACCTTACTGAGGTTCAGTTTCTCTTAGGTGCCTGAGGGGTATCTATTTTATCTGGAGAGAGAGAGAGAAGGAGAGTGTGAGTCTTAAAGAGAATAAAGCAGTCTTCTTAAAAAGATAGATCTTAGTCTTTAGTAGAGCTTGGCCATCTTCAGCAGAGAGATACTGTGCTGGTGTTCTGCAGGCAGGAGAGGAGACAGAGTCAGAGTAAGCGGTCTGTGATAGAATGCGCTTGCTCCTTGACTGCCTTCTCCTCCGATCTCGTGCCTCTCACACCACAGGTGTTGAGACTGCCAATTCATCACTGCTTTCATCTTGTGAGCTCTCATGTTTATTAGGAGAGCTAAATCCCTCTCCACGCCCTTTCCACCCAGGTGTTCCATTATTGAGCTATTCTTATTTCTTATTCTCTCACTCCCCCTAGCCATAGGCTATATGGGCTGCAACACATGGGGAAAAGATCCAATATAAATGCCTGACCAAAGAAGTTATACAGAATGTAGGCATGTAAAAATATACTTAAAATTATTTTAGTCATGTTAAAATAATTAGAACATACTACAACACACCTATTGGAATATCTAATATCCAAAACCTGGAGCACACATCTTTACAGCCAAGTAGAGCTTGTACAGGCTCATCAAACTGCTCACTGTGATGTCACAGAATTCTGATCCATGAGAAGACAAGATACAAAGTCAGGAGACATATGGAACATATTCTTATTAACTAAAATCTTTTGCTCAAAACATGGAATTAGCATGCGGTTTGCAACTCTTTTTCAAGTTAAAGTTCATGAAAGTTTATGAAGTTCAACTTGCAATTCATGTGGTGATGATGTTGATGAGAGAGGATACCCGAGAAGGGTGAGGTCTGGGAGAACTGGTCTTCTCAAGGAGACCACAAGGATACACTTGCAGGGTCCTCTCCAAGGTGACTCAGCCCTTAGGAATTTGTAAACTTAACTTCTTGGAACTTGGAAATTTCCAAGTTCTGTGAAATCCTATAGTTCTGTAGGGGCTGGAATAGTGTCTCCCTTTTGATTTAAACTGGCCAGTGAGAAGGATACCTGTGGGGTGGAACTTTTGCACTGTCCATAAAAAGAGAAAGCTCAAGCCAGACTGGGAGCATGGCCATTTGGAATTCTTCTATGCCATAAGCTCCCAGCTGGTGTATAAAGCCCTTCCTCTTATAAACGTGGTGTTTGGGTGCTCTTTCTCTCTGTTGGGCCTTATCTTCCTGCAACACTGAAAGTGATGATAATATTGAAAATGATGATGATGGTGATAAATATAAATAAAAACATTTCCATTCAATAAGTACACTACAAATTAGAAGGATGTACTTTAATCAAAACACTATGCTGAATTTGTAAATATACATAATGTTTTATTTGTCAATTGCACCTCAATAATTTTTTAATAAAGTAAATGCATTAAGCATTTAAATGTATTCTTTTTTTTCAAACTTTTCAAATGTCTCATCATAGTAGAAACTAGAATAAGAACATGTATAAATATCTACCTTATCAAGTCCTTGTTATTAAAAATCGTTTCTAACTATTTAGAAGATAAAATACAAAAAGATGGAGAAAAGGACTCTACCTATGTTGAGGAAAGGGAAAGATGGATTTAGAATTAGATATTTTGTTTTATCAATTTAAAATAATGAGATCATCAATTCAAAAGAGCAGAAAGTTCATATCTTATCAGAATCCCTGACCTATTTTCAGGTAGAATGGGGACCGAAGACCCTATTCTTGACAGGGGAGGGTACCCTCAGAAAAAGAGAAAATTAAAAAGTAAGTTGAGGGAGTCAGATCAAAGAAAAGTCAGCTAGTTTAACTTCAAGCCAGCCATTGCTAAATTTCTTAGCTAAACAAGTTTCTGCCTTTTCCTGAAAATCTGGACTATTGGGGATACAGCTTACACAAATACCCCTGCTGAGCCTGTGAACACTCTGAGGAAAACACAACAGCCATAGAAGAGGCTGTGGCAAGACCTAGAAAAGATAAATCATCTAAGTCGTTTCCTGCCCATTAAACAGACAAAGAAAATACCTATTGTGGAGATTTGCATTTGGCTGGGGCAGAGACAGAGGGAACAGCTCCAACCCTGAGATATGGGCAGGAGGACTTATATTCCTTATCACAGAGGAAAATCCTCTGTGGTGGTGATGAGAGGAAAATGCCTCTCTTCCACAGATTGATTCCTTAGAGATTAACGCCAGTGGCATTTTACTCCACAGTGAACGAGCTGAGTTTAGCCCCTCCCTAGGAATCTGTGTGTATGACTCCAGACAGGAGGCTGCCCACACACAATTCTCAAGTTTTGGACTTTGAAAGACTGCTCAAATCCTTAAAGTTAATAATGATAACAATAGCAAGTGATATGCTCACTCACAGAAACTGCTGGTGTCTTTGTTCCCTCTTTCAGTTTACCACCTGGGCAAAGAGATTTGAAGAAAAGCTGAGTGGAACAGATGCTTGTGGTCACTCTCTGGAGCCCACAAAAGGGCGATGGTCCCCTGAGCTCCCACTTTTGAAAATTTTATTCTGTGTCTGTGTCTCTCTCTCTTCATCGTCGTTCCTAACTTTATATTTCTTCAGTTGGTCATGCCAGTTCCACCGGTTATAGTGGACCCTGCCCCTGGGGTGGGACCCCAACACTATGTCTTATTCCTTTCAAAAATATATATTTTAAGTACTTGTGCATAAAAAGATGCTTCCCATCCTATGTCCTTAGAAAAATGTAAATTAAAACAATAATGAGAACTTACACACTTATTAAAATGGCCAAATCCAGAACACTCATAGCCCAATTGCTGGCAATGATGTGGAGTAACACAAACTTTCATTAATTGCTGGTTGAAATGTGAAATGGTGAGAGAAGATACCAAGAATTGTGAGGTCTAGGAGAACAAACGGGTCTTCTCAAGGAGACCATGAGGATACACCTGCAGGGTTCTCTCCATGGTGACTCAGCTCTTGGGAATTTGTAGACTGAACTTCCTAGAACTTGGAAATTTCCACTTCTGTGAAATCCTGCAGTTCTGTGGGGGCAGGAATAGCATCTCTGGCTTGATTCAAACTGGCCAATGATAAAGGTATCTATGGGTTGGAACTTTTTGACTGGAGATAAAAAGGGAAAGATCAAGCCACTTGGGGAGAATGGCCATTTGGAATTCTTCTATGCCAAAGTTCCTGTCCGGTGAATAAAGACCTTCCTCTTATGAACACGGTGTTCGGGTGCTTTCTATCCTTTGGGCCTTGTCTTCCTGCAACAGTGGTACAGCTATTTTAGAAAACAAAATTATGCATATTCTTACAATATAATCCAAAGTAGTGCTGAGTTTAAAACTGCACAAAAACCAGCAAATGGAAGTTTTAGATAAAGATACTTTTGTTTATCATGTCATTTAAATTTTTATTTATTTATTCCAAAAGTGAATACAGTTAACATTCAGTCATGTTAATTAATTTTTAATTTTCTTTATATACCATGTGACTTTTAATTATAATAATAAAACATTATTTATTTATTCAACAGAATTTTATCTAGTATTTAGGGTGTGTGTTGAGTAAACTAGAAAAGTATACTACACTAAAATGTTTGCATTCTGCTTGGGGGTATATGTGGAAATGAACACAATAATAAAATGTAAAAGAATAAAACAAAGTGTTATTAGGAGAATGATTAGAAGGCATAAAATATGGATAAGGTAATCACTCTAAGATTACCTGAGAAGATATAATCTGAGTTGAATCCTGAATACCAATGAGCAAACTGCTGGACATATAAAGATATTTCTTCTCTACTATGGAGAAGAAAGAGGAAGTGGTGCCTTAAGGAGGTTCTTCTCATCTCATTTTGGTCTTATGTATATTATAGTTTCTGGCTGTTTGAAATTACACTGAAGAGGTAAAGCAGATATCTAACATATAATTATAATTCTAACAAAATATTTAATTCCTTAAAAAATACACAGTTTGAAAAGAAGACATCAGTTTATACATGACATGCCAATAAACATTGTCCTATTTTTTCCTTTTTATTTCCCATGTTGTGAAAATCCAAACAAAAGAGTTTTTGTTTGATTGTTTGTTTCACTCTGTTGCCCAGACTAGAGTGCTGTGACATCACCCTACCTCACAGCAACCTCAGATTCTTGGGTTCAAGTGATCCTCCTGCTCCACTGCCTGAATAGCTAGAATTACAGGCACCTACCCCAATGCCTGGATAATTTTTGTTGTGGTTGTTGTTGAGACAGAGTCTCACTCAGGAGCCCTGGGGTAGAATGCCTCAGTGTATAGCTCACAGCAACCTCAACCTCTTGGGCTTAAGGGATCCTCTTGCCTCAGCCTCCTAAGTAACTAGGACTACAGGCACCCACCACAACGCCCAGCTATTTTTAGAGACAGGTGTCTTGCTCTAGCTCAGGCTTGTTTCCACCTCCTGAGCTTAGGCAGTCCACATGCCTTGGCCTCCCAGAGTGCTAGGATTATAAGCACGAGTTGCCACACCCAGCTGATTAGTACATTCTTAACATAGATATGTATACCTATGACTATCTGCATCTATCTATAAATCTGTTTTATTCTTATGAATATATGACATTTGAAAAGGATTGAACATTTATGTATAATGTGATTCATTATTAGATTATAATCACAGATAAACTTAAAAGTTTAAATATATCAAAATTAAAATACTGAAAACAATAAAATTGAAACATTATATTTTTACCTTGAAAAGCTCCTTCATTGTATTTAAAATGTACTCGAACTCTATACCTCAACATTATTCATACATTCTAATCTTTAAAATACATAATTATTGGAAAATAGATATTGATAATTTAAAATAGCATTTATAATAATTATATTTTAAAATAGTCAATTATTTCTCAGAACATTTGATTTATTTTCTGTTTTATTCTTCCTTTATCTATGAATACAATATTTAATACTATTAATATAAAACAAACTGAAGAATATAAATGTGATTTTCTAGAAAAATTTATTATAGTATATACTCAGCTTTATTTTATATAAGGAGAATGGATAATTTATATTACTGAGAATATATTCCCTTAATGTTGTAGTTTTCACATTTTACTTTAGATGTTGATATATTTTATATGATCTCTCATTTTAGTGGATAATTAAGTGCATTTTGTGGTTGCACTGGTTTATCAATCCCTTTTTCCTTTTTATAAATTAAAAAGCTTGAACATGAATCTTTTGAATAATAAAAAAGACATTTTTAATAGGGTTTTAATTTCAGAGTGATGAAATATTCTATTTACTATCCTTGTTTTGACCATGTTTAAAGTCATATAGACAACAGGTTTTCTGTGTTATTATTAGAATATGATAGCAATTAAGACTTATTATTTTTATAATTGAACCTCATATTTATTTCTTATGTAAGAATTTAAATAGGATTTTGTATTTTATAATTCCTGGCTATAAAACAAAGAAACTTAATGAATTTTAGAAATAGAATCTTAATTAATACTTTTTGCAAGAGAATATGGAAATAAACAACAAACAGATTTTATTTTGAGGGAAAATAAGAACATCAGGAAACTTTGACAGATAAATATCCACAATTAGGTATTTTTAAAATTCAAAGACAAATACAGTTCAACCTCCGTTAGTTGACCATCCTTGGTGATGCCGGAATGTCAGGCTCTTGGTCTCGGCGATTCGAAGAAGGAATCGACGGACCACAAGAGTAGTGGTAAGTGAGAATTTATTTACAAGAAAGGAAAATTAGAAGTATAAGAAAAACCAGACCTCCAGGCAAAGAGGACCCAGGAAAGGAACAAGCTCTCTTGTTCCCTCTCTGAGGTCCCGCCGAGGTCTGCTTGGAGAGGGACAAGCTCTCCTGTTCTCTCTCTGACGTCCTGCGGAGGTCTGCTTGGAGAGGAACAAGCTCTCCTGTTCTCTCTCTGACGTCCTGCGGAGGTCTGCTTCTGAGCTCTTTGCTCAGGGGTTTATATAGTCCCAGGGAGTTGTTTTGACAGAACTTAGGGCATGGGTCTTCATCAGTTACAGCCAGCTGTCCAATGAAGACCCAGGCCCTGCAAACTGACATGATATTGACCAGTCAGATGTGCAGGAAGAGCAGACAGCAAGGTGCCATCCATGAAATTTACCAGCAAGAAGAGCACGGGAAGGAGACAGCAAGGCACCAGTGTCTTCCGCACAGGTGTCCGGCCCTTCCGCAAGCTGGTTTCTCCATCCGCCACAGCATCGGCGCTGCCAGGGCCAAGGCAGCAGTTGTAGGGCTGCCTTGTCCTGCATCACATTACTCTGTGGTATTTAGAAAACCATCAAAACTATAACATTAACATTGACTCGTCTAGGCTACAAAAAGACTCCAGTCCCCACACACCACTGGCTTGGCCAACTGTTAGCGGTTTTTCTGCTTAAGAAAAACTGTTTATTGAGTGGATACCACTCTTTTATGTGTAAATGGGCTCATATTCTTCCATGCAAACATAAACATGCAATTTTTTTGGTGAGGACTTAGGTTTTCACCATGTCTCTCATCTCCTAATTCTAGTACATGACATGGGCCCTTTTATCCAATAGTTTCTGTTAAATGAAGGTCATTATCTACTGTCATAGAAAAGTAACCATTCCACACAAATTCAAGTAATCTTTCCACACAAAACATGGTACACTCATAGGTCAAGAAGTTCGGTCCATTGGCTCTACAAAAATACAAACAAGAAGAAAAGTTTTGCATTTAAGAACCCTAAGAACCTCAAATAAGAAATTTGCAAAACTGTAAAAGCACTCAAGCCAACATGCAGCTTTGCTCTCAGTGCTATGAGAGAAGAGATGTTTTAGACCACAGACACAGAGGTCTAGGTATAATTCTGTTAAGCAGCTTTACATTTTGCCATTAGAACTATTTCCCCTCTGTGTTAAGCTTTAATATCCTTTCATATTCATTAATGGGTCGGCAGAACAGACACTCACAGACTCCTGCCTGCTTTGAATATTTCCATTTTAATAACAGCTTCAGATCTTCACTCAGAGCTTTAGATACCCCTTACTGTCACAGAGGCTTGTGAAAGACAGAAGGAAACAGCTCGTCATCTGCAAAAGTCATCCAAAGTACAGTTGTTTGCTTTAGAATACAACCCACAGGAAAATTAAAGGGGAACATTATTTACATTTGATTTTCTCTACCCTTTGTGTTCATCTCTGAATAATTCTACAGAAACTTTCTAAGTCCTTGTAAGGACTGCTTAAATCTTTTCTTTTCGGAGAGTGACTACAGTTCCAGGCTGAAAGAGCTAAGGCCACTCTCTTAAACTTCAGAAAGGCAAAGGAGAGCCACGTGTTGTTCAGACCTTCACAGTGTGAGGTCTGGCAAGCAGACATGCTGTTCAGTGGCACTGGAGCTCAGAGGTAAGGAACAGCACTTCACCAGAGCAGCAGGGTTGAAACAACATTTGTGACAGTAGTGATGGCTCTTTAGGCGGGTCTAAAAAGAAAAGTAAGCATTTGATGTTTTGTGAAATTTCTAATGACACCAGTAACCACTGTCATGCTTTATAGAAAGCCTCAAGAGTTTGCAGCAATAATAATTTTTGAATGGGGGAACAGGGAAGCTAAGTAGAAGATATGACCTTTAAAGCTTCAAAGTTTCTGATAAAGAAAAACGAAGACAACAGTGTAACAGGCTAGAATGACTAAGACACAAAGTGGACGGGGTCTGGGAGGGTGGCTGGATAGGAGACTCCCCGAAGACAGAGCATCCTGGGCATGTCTTATACTTTGCTCACATCCCATTTCATGTTCCACCCTCAAAAAATGTGACTTACCAAAGATGTTAAGCAATTTGTTCCCTTACAGAATCTTCTTCCATTTAAAATTGAGAATGAAAACACCAGAAGGCAAAACTACATATTCTCAAATAATGCCTCTCTCTGACACACTGCCAAGAGGAACACAAATGAGGCTCAACACACAGGACTGGGCTCCAACCTAAGGGAGGGCTTGAACCTATATTAGTGTGCTACTAATCTTCGTGACAATGACCCATTCAAGTGTTCAGCCCTTCCCTGCACACTCAATGACTCCAAAAGTTCTTATCTAATTTGTTTTCTTTGGTAAATAGAAAATAACATTGAATAAGTATTTATTTAACTTGAACATATACCTTTGAATAGTTAATCATCTCTGTTTTAATTTTAAATACTTATTTAGTTTATTTGATTATTTGGTATTTCTGAACAACTAAAGTAGCAACCATTTCCTGAACTCCGAATGTTAACTTCCAATTATTTTCTACCTTTCATAGTGATATTACACCAGAAATTCCAACTCACCACATTCTAATCCATGTTTCACATTTTTACTCCTAAACTCTGTTTTTTTATCTCTTTCTATTAATGACGCTGTTCTCCCAATCCTGCAGGCTCAGATCCTTAGTTTCAATTGGCTCTTCTCTCTACTACATGTTACATTTTGGGTTTATAGTTCTTTCTTCTGTTCTTTTATATTATAATTCTCTTCTGTTCTTACAACTACCGCTATCACAATAGTCTTCAAAGAACACAAGATCTATGGAGGGAAGAAAAAAAAGTTAAGATTTCTGCTTTTATTTTATAAAAGTCCATTTTCTTTTCTACATTTACATATGGAAACATGTTTCATAATGTATACAGTTGATTAATTTGGTAATTTGTGAGATTCTACAGGTGTGGATGTTCATATAAAACACAGTGAAAAATTTTTCCAGATAAGAATGCTCAATCTGGAGAGTCTACTGGCTTCAGTGTGAGCAGGCTCCCCTTCTCACTGGCTTGTTGCAATGGTCTCGAACTGGTCTTTGAGTACAAGATTCAGCTCTGATTGAACCAGGCCACACAGTATTCATAAGACACCTGGTGCTGTTTGACCCTAGTCCTGGGCTTTTATCATTTTTCTACCTCCTCTACTGACACTACCTGTCGCATTTTATACCATTCTTCAGGACTCAGTTAGTTTGACCACCTCTCATCCCCCTGCCTGAAGAGAACTTTCTCTTTTCTGAATATCCATAGCTAGAAATTTTCTACCTCTGTTATGGCAGGCTTCATAGTCAACAGTTATTTGTTTTTATGTATTTGCCCAAGGACTTAATCACAAGCTCCTTAGAGTGAAAGTCCATATTTGTATGCTTTCATACTGTTGATGTAGCCAGAACAATGCTTTACACATAGTAGGTACTCAATAAACATCTACTTAATTAAGTAAACAATTAAAATTATGAATAGTAATATCCTTAATTTCCTCCAAGTTACATTGCAAATTGTTTTCTTAAGACTACTTCTATTTTTAACTACAGTGTATACTTAGTAAAGGATTTTACAACTCTCTAAATTAGCCCATAGTGATTACCCCTACTGTGCAATTTACCACTATTTTATTAAAGCAAGATTAAAGATAATACTTCATTGGAAGAAGTAACAGCAGCATTAACCTCTATTTACCTTGACATAATAAAGCTTTAATAAAACATGGGCAAATTGCATTGAGGGGGATAATTATTCTAACATAAAATTTAAAGGGAACTTAATTTCTTATTCTGCCTGTTTAGTGCTCTTAGATTAGTGTCATTAATGCCCTTTTTCTCATTTATAGAGGATACATAAAAACATTCAACCTTCTCCAATTTGTTTTCTTATTAAATAATTCTGAATTTATATTCAGGTTTATAAACTTAAGAACACTATGTTAAAATGTAACAGCTTTTCAGAAGTAAATATCCTCCTAGAATGCCAGGAAGAGTTTTATGGGAAAGAATTTACTCTGAGAAAAAAAAAAAAAAAAAAGTCATCCTTGTCTAAATTTTTGAGTGTTGAATCAAGAAGATTCTTGTTTGTTTTATATCCTCTGGCTTTATTACATCAGACAAGCTTCAAAGGGGCAGAGCACATAGGATTGAAAAATAACACAGCTGCATTTTGCAGTGGAGTGCTCTGCCTCTGCCTGTGTTTTGTTGTTCATGTAATACTTTTCAATAAACAAAGATGTCAATCAACTCTCTGTGCAGCACATCACATTTCAGATTTAAACCACTTCAGACACATCACTGCCCCAAGCTCACGCATTTAACAGATAAAAATTCAGCTTTCTGTCAAGGCAGAATGCAGTATTGATTGTAGGCGATATTTAGGCAAGAGCGTGGCAGAATAATATTACCTTCACATTCACTTGGAGTCCACTACGGGGGAATAACAGAAAGTGCATTAGGCGCCTCGAATTTTTTTTTCTTAATACTGAGCATTGATTAATACCCATTTCCAAACACATTCGTAAGGAAGACTTGGACATGCAGCAAATTGTGAGGGTGGCAGAGGGGGGTTAGGAACACATGATAGCAATCATGAAAACGTTGATCACTTGATTTGATTCTAGTGCTTTGTAAATTAGCATAATGATTCAAACATGCTTCATTAAAACTCACGACTGTACAAGTCCTTCAATTTAATGATCCAAGTATATATCACACGAGCTAGGCTTTAAATGACAATATCAACTTGGTGCTAGGAGGCTATCAGGGAAGTTTTCCTTAAAATCAAGTGAAAGTGCAAAAATACAAACTCTAAAATCCAAATCATGGGGAAAAAATCGAAAAGGCAGCATATGTGGCAGGCTATATTTTTGTATTTATCTTCATTTCTACCTGAATGTCTCTTGGGTCTACCAAAGGTTACATACTACGTCACTTCTAAGCTACTGGAAGATTGGTGTACAATCCCTTTAAATCTCAAACTAATTACATTTGAATTTTAGGTGTCACAGCTAGTCTTGACCTTTGAAGGCTGGCAGAAGAAAAGTTTGACAGTTCTCAAAGTGTTCCCAGACACTAAAAGACATTGTTTCAAATTAACAAAAGAGAAAAACCCCAAATAAATGGTGCCAGATATATTAATAAGACTACTGTTATTGGCATCCATATTATGTATCAGATCTCACTTATACTGCAGGTTGCATAAGGAAAATAAATGAAAACGACATACAAGACACTCCATTATTGTGATTATTCTAAGAAATACTAACTTAACAAGAGAATCATGCTCATGGGATTAAACTATAGGGCATGAGGGATGAGTTTTAAGTTAAATTAATCTGCCCTAAATCCCTCAAATTGTGAGGCCTAATGAGTAATTAGCAAGACTTCTTGATTTTATGCAGTGCTCATAATTCTTCAAGTTGCTTTAAAAATGGATTGCCACTTTTCACAACACTGTTTTTTTCCTTTTTTTTTTTTTTTTGCTTTTGACAGTTTATGCGGCATCATCAGAGAGATAGTTCAAAGCGTTTATAACAATTTTAAAGTGGATTAAATTTTAGAGCATAATGTATTTTCAAAATGCTATTTATTTTATTTAAACCTATACTTTTATTGCTAAATATATTAAGTGCTACAGAATTAAAATGCAAACTGTTGCGGATGGCCTTTTAACACCAAGAAAATAGTCATTAATCTCAGAAATGTTAAATTGATCATTTGCTCTCATTGAAATGAAACAGCATCAACATCAGGTCCCTGGTCAGCTTTCAAGTTCACCCATGGTCTGGTGGTTTTTGGCCGAGTGCCTATATCAAATATTAAGCATCCATGTCTAGTAATAAAGCACAGAAGGAAAAAATAACAGGCGACTTTCTTTAGTCACACTGAAAAAATATAATAAAAGTAAAAGTAATGGAAAACCACCAATCAAGCGACGTGATTACAAGGAAAATAACGGAATGCATATTTCTAGGTACCACAGTAATTCTTATGTCAGGTGGCAAAATATGGGCCAAAATTTGTACCCAGCTCTTTCTCTATTGAGGGATATATTACAGAATGTTAACGTTTGAGTTAACGATTCACTCTGGGAATCGTCTTGCAGAAACATAGCCAGTTGCCTGGAATGTTTTAATCTTAAAAGATTAATTCACATCTCTCATGTTATTAATATTATGGCAGCAAACCTCTACGAAACAAAAAAAATTGCAAAATAAGTCTGGGAACAGAAACTACAAAATTACACCCAAAGTTAATAGTAAATAATAATGAACAGAAAAAAATAAGACTATTATCATAGGACTTATTAGTTGACTTTTTACTTAACTCTTTGCAAATACTTTTCATTGGATTACACTCATTTCATACTAGTCGTTTGTTCTGGTTTTCTGTGAATAAAATTTGAATACACGTAATAACAAGAAGATTAGCAAATTTGGAGTACTAGAAAAGGAGTGTGGGTAAGTGATGAAAATAACAATGTCTGCAGAAAAGCTATTCTCTCTGGCTTTTTAGGCCACGTCAAGGCATAAAAACTTTTGAAGTATTTTATATTAGACAGTGACATGATCAATATCATGCTTTAGAAATAGCCCCCTGTAGTGAATATATAAAAGGTGAATTTAAACAGAGTAAGGCTGATCAATTAGAAAGTTTTATTATTTAAGGGGCACAAAAGGTAATCTAAAATAAGGTATTCACAGTGAGGATGATTTAAAAAGCAAGGAAAGAGGGGTTTGTTAGGAAGTGTCACTTAGTAGTCATGTAGGTAAATGATATTTATTAAGGCCAAATGCTATTCTAAACCCCTGATCTGCACCAACCCATTTAATCCTCATTACAGTCTGTGAAGGAGGGATTCTTATTATCTCCCCTAAAGATAAGGAAATTCTCCAGATTAGGTAACTTGACAAAGGTCACACAGCTGGTAAGTGGCAGTGGAAGGTTTCTGATACAGGATGCCTACTCCAAGGCCTCCCTCCTAACTATCACCTATGACTTATAGATTTCTGGATTATGTGACCTAGTATATCATTATGCTATTTCCACACAGAATAGAAACATGTGAAAGAGGTTTATAGCATGGTTGCTAAGTGTTGAGACTATTGATACTTTGGGCTATAATTTTCTTTTTTATTCTAGGAGACTGTGGGTGCTGCCCTTACAGGGCTGTTATCACCATCCTTTACCTCTATCATTAGAATCCAGTAACACACACCCCTGACCCTAGTCATGGCAAAGTCTCCAGACAGCAACTAAAGATGAAACCACCCCCTACTCAGAACCACTGGTTTATAAAGAACGATGGTAAACACAGTTTTGTTACAATTTCTTCTATATTGAGTTCAAGTTCTTTGCATCTAAGTAGATAGTGATGCCCAGCTAAATGCGAAATTTAGGAGACTGGAATTCAAGAGAGATTCTGAGCAGAGCTATAGATCCAGCTAATCACCATATGCTCAGTAACTGGATATATGGGATCCAGAGAGGGTAAAGATGAGTTGAGAAAAAGAAACCTAAAATGAGAATGTGAGGATATAGAAAATAAGAAAATCAAGGGAAAGAGACAGCTTTAACATCAGATTTTACGAAGAGTTCAAGTAGAGGCTGGATAACATGCACTGCATGTAGTTATGCTACTGGTGACTGCCACTGCCACCGTTTATAATTGCTTCCTTGAAATTTTTGTTCTTTTTTTCTCACTTTAAAATTCCTTCTGTAGTTTCACCTACCATGTTCCTATAGCCTAACTGGTGTGCCTACAAGAATCAGCCATAACACTGCCAAGTGGTGCCTCCTTCTTAGAAAAGCAGCTTCAACTTACGTTTTATGACCAGCAAAATCATGTGCTTTCCAGAAAACTATTTCTTTGGACAGGGTAGACGTGTCTAATCTAAACACTAAAGAATATCAGTGCTCTGTATCAGATGGTGATTATCTGAATGATAATGTTCACCTTGCTTAGGCATTTTGAAGGTGAAATACAGAGAAAGAGATCATGAGACCAACAGAGAGAATCAGAGTTCTCAGAAGGCGTGAGCATAGAAGTAGCACTGTTTCCTCATTCTTACAATGGGCCTTGAGTACATGAGATCACCTGGGCTCTATTTTTCTAACATCCTAAAAGGCAAACATACACAGAAACTGGCTGTGAAAGCAGAGCTGCGACCCAAGACTCTGAGATGGAATGGAGAACTGGTGATGGCATAAAGGCAAGACAAAGGTAGAAAGCAGCTACAGCACTCACTGCAATCACCCCTGTGGACAGGATGGCTAGGACTTCGGTTATGAATATAAATGAACAAGATCTAAAGGGAAATCAGGCATGGCTAACCCCATGGCTGACCTTACCATGCAGTTCCCTCAGGTCCGAATCTCAATAAGCCTCTGCCATAGCACTTAGGGTATAGCCAGGGTCAGTGAAGATTATACAAGCCTGGAATCATATCATATGATTAGCTGTGAATAAAGCAAATGCATGTTGCAGGTTAGATACCTGGTAACCGCTACATAAAAGTTGTTCCTAGAACTTAAGGAAGTACCAATAGTGAGTTTATTATATGTATGCATGTATTTTGGTGAGTTTTTTTTTCTTAGCTTTGAGTGATCTCTACTGAGACAAGAGTCAACTCCAATTCTAGATCTCACAACGAGATAATTGAAGAAACAAGCACAGGACCATTACATGATTGTGGCTTACAGTCACATAGATACTAAAACCTGCTCTTGTAACCAAAAATGTCAGCTAACTTTCGAATCACCTTTGTAAAATTACATCTGATCTCCACAAAGTTGAATCACTCATAGACACACACAAAGCTATCTAAGAAAACACAGGTGAGAATAACCTGCTGCAACAACCCCCTGTGAGATCCTTCACACAATATTCACTACCCTTCAGGAGGAAAGTGAATGCTGTCACATTATGATGTGTATTCCATAAGGAAAGTGTGGTTGTAGCATGAACCTATGATAGAGATGCAAAATGGCATTAGAAAGCTGCCTGGGCATGGTGGCTCACGCCTATAATCACAGCACTCCCGAAGACTGATGCAGGAGGATCTCTTGAGCTCAGGAATTTGAGACCAGCCTGAGCAGGAGTGAGACTAAGTCCGTACCAAAAATAAAAAAAACTAGTCAGGCATTGTGGTGGGTTCCTGTAGTCACAGCTTCTCGGAAGGCTAAGGCAGGAGGATTGGTAAAGCCAAGAGTGTGAGGCTGCTGTGAGCGAGGCTGATGCCACAGCACTCTGGTCTGGGAAACAGAGTGAGACTCTGTCTGAAGAAAAAAAAAGAAAGAAAGAAAGAAAGAAAGGAAGAAAAAAGTGAAGGAATTTCACCCAAATTTCTTCCAGAAACAGTATAGAACTAATGTTGGCAAACTATATGCTGCTGGTGGGCTCCCTGGTTTTGCACATACATTTTTATTGGAATGTGGCTACACCCATAAATTTATCTGTTGCCAGTGGCTACTTTTCAACACTACAGTAGCAGAGTTGAGTAGTTCCAACAGCATCCATATGCCCAGAAGCCTAATATATTCACTGACACTTTCAGAAAGAAGTTGCCGGCTCTTGGTGTAGATTAGAGATTTGTGACCAAAGCAGGAAGACAACAGACTTACTTATGTGTCCCAGGAAATTATGCTAAAATGACTGGTTAATGCCATTCTCACCAAAGACCCTGAGTATTGTGTAACTAGGGCAAACACCCACATATCTAACTGCTTTCTCTACTGTGTGAACCTGCTCAGCCACAGTTCCGGCCTGTCACATGGTACATTGAAAGGCCAAGTTATCACTGATCCCTAAAACAACATAACTCCAAGGTTGGGTATTTTGGTTGTCTATCTATTAGGAGCACTAATTTTATTCCAGATGAGTAAGTGTTGATGCAGAGGAAAAGAAAAAGGTTTCATGGTAAAATAAGTTTGTAATATAAAGTCATGTTTAATTAAACAAAGGTAAACTATTTTTATAATTTTATAATCTTCAGTAGGCTAAAATACCTATAATTCCACAAAAAGAGAAAGAAACTTAGGGTAGCATATTCATCACTTTTTTCCTCACAGTACTCACAAAACCTAAATTTCTTAGATGTGTACTTTGAGAATTCAAAATAAAAGAGAGAATACAGCTCTGTTAGATTCTCTTTTATCACAGAGACTTTGCATATATTTTTTCCTCTTGGAAAGTCCCCCACATGGGTTCCCTGGTTATCATGAAGTTAATCACCAGATTTTCAGTCCACTCTTAAGTCTTCCACGGCCATCCCTAAATTACATTAGCTCACTTATTTTCTATATCCATAGCTCTTTAATTCAGTTACCATGGATATATTTTAAAATTTGAGTGATGATTTTATTAATGACATACCTTCCTCAGTAGAATTTCAACTTCATGGAGATCCCTGCCATATTTATACCACCCATAACAGTGCCTAACACCATATGGTAAACATCCAGTAAGCACCAACTGAATGCATACTGCACATTGAGCAACACGGTATTGCTACTCTCGTCCCCATCAGAAGCTTGCGGTCTCAGTCCAGTAGAAGCTGACTGACAAAAGATGATTGTGATAAAGTCTCTGCACTCTGAGTATTTCACAGCTAGGTTGTTGTGTGACCATAAACTGACTCATCTGAGTAAAGGCTTACTCAAAGTAAGACAAAGAGCTCCAAATGATTCAGGCTCAGGTATAAAACATCAATAACCTCTCTGCTTTAAGACTTTGAAATGAACAGCTATGCTCAAGAGAATATGTGTTGCCTCTCCTCAGAATGACAGCCATTGTGAAGTCTCTGCAATTTTTAATAAAGAATATAGTCCCTTCAGGGTCACTCCTTTTCTGCAACATAGCTCCTGTTGTGTTGCTAAACTTCAGCAGGCCCAAACACTAGACTATACATACATATATTGTATGTATTTAAGGTACCTACAAAATATCTTTGTGGAGATTCCTAAGATTTATAGGTTTTGAATTTAGTAAGGCAGTCTCAGATGGAGAAATCTATGGAAAGCCAGGAGTGTGTGGATACAATAGATCAGGAAGGCAAAAGTAAAAAAAAAAAAAAAAGTAGTAGCGATAAAAGTAGGAGAAGAACTATGGAGAAGCTAACTTAAGGACAGATAAAAGATGATGGAATGCAAGAAATTACAAAACAAATAAATATGACTAGAGCTTAACATCTGTTACCATCTAGCTGGCAAAAACACAGGTGTCTGTTATATTAGTTTTATACACTTCAAGTTTGTTTGAAATATTCCAAAATCCTTTTTACAAGAATCTGAAGAGTGACCAGAAAGATAGGAAGTGAAGCCCGAGAATCTCTTTAATTGAATCCAAGGAAAGGGTAACATTTCATGCAGAGAGAGGTCAACAAGAAAATGAAGGGGTCAAGCCAGATAAGGATTAAAAACTGTCAGTTGTTTTGTCCATTGAACAGTTATTTTGACCTTACTGAGAATAGCTTCAAAAGGCATGTGGGGCAGATCACAAACATCATTTGCTGTTTGTAAAAAGCAGTAAAAAGAAGATGAAAAAAGCAACTGTTAAATAATAAAGCCTTCCTTTTGAAGTAAGGACGATTTTCCCAAAATCACTTAGGAAACTTTCCCCATTCTTATTGGCCACAATAATGTCATATGCCCACCCTAGACCAATCATCAGCAAGGTGGTAGGTGGGACAATAACAAACATCAAGACTCACTTCCCAAGGCTACAGGTGAGCACCAAGTTGGCAGGAGATGAGCACTGATAAAATCTGGACTCCAGCATGGTGGCAAGAAGAAACGGAATGATTGTGAGGAGAGGAGAATTGTGATAAACAATGAAGTAGGTCTCCCACAGCCATCAGAGAAATAATCCAGCAGAACAGGAGAGGTGAAACTACAGGACAGAGGGGAGAAGGGCTGACTGCCAGTCTCCAGGTAAAGGGAAAAGAGGGGCAGGGATGGGGGAAGCCAGGCCACTGCTGGAGAGATCAGTCTTGGTGGAACTCCCAGGGCATCTGAGGGGAAGGGGTGAGGTGGAAGAAGTAAAAATGAGGATAAAGGTCAGATACAGGAACTTTTAGAAGTTGAGGTGATTTGTTGCAGGTAGAAATCAGCAGATATGACAGTGTGTCCAAACAGCACAAGCTTCAGGTTCCCAGAGTTAGCTGGGAGCACCAGCAGGGAAAGGCCAGGCCTCATGTAGCATCTAATCCCCAAACAATTAATAGGAGAGAGATAATTAATTCTGGAAGGATTTGAAAGTTTTGATTAAGTTAAATGAGATTATGGAAATATGAGATGGAGAAATACCTTCTGTGCCTTAAAAAATATTGATAGATATACATCTATTTAAATCATACTAATACGAAAATTTCCATGCTTATTAGGTAACATATGTGGGGGAGAAAGCTTCACATAGAGCCTAGCATGCAGTAGATAATAAATGTCATTTTCTAATTTGCACCCTACTTCTATAATAGGCATAGTCGTATCCAGATCAACTTATATACCTCCCCAGGTATGCTTGGTCCCACCTGCCTCCTGGGTGCTCAATGGAAAACTCCAAGCAGCTGGCTCAGCTGTACAGACTAGGCTCACACATGGCTCTCCCTGCACCCTCCATAGCCAGTGGGAGACACAAACCTGCTAGAGGCCTAGGGCCTGGTCTCAGATAAGGTGCAGTGTCCAAAGCCATGAGGTCGAGCTTACCTTGACTGATGGGAGGGACAGAATAACACCAGCAGAAGCATTCACAGATCCACAGGGTCTCCACAGGGGGACGGGAGCTGCAATAGCTCAGAGTGCTAATCACTCAGGTTACTTGGTTAAACTTGGACCCATGAGAGAACGGAAGGATTGCCTCACCCTTTACACACCACCCACTGCCTCTCCCCAAAAGCACAGTGGTTCCCTAAAGCCTGTCCTGAAAGGGCCCTAGAACCAAGCAACCAGTGATGGGTGTCTGTGAAGCCACTGTTATCTCAATAATACAGAACATTAGTTTTCCTCATTTTCCGACCTGCTGCCCTTTTCTGCCTCTTCCTACTGCCCTGAGATTTCATATCTGCGTTCACACCCCCACAAATGGTTAACCAATGAGCTTTTTCTCCTAAGACTGTTTTTTTTTTTGTTTTTGTTTTTTTTTTTGTTTTTTTTGTAGAGATAGAGTCTCACTTTATTGCCCTCGGTAGAGTGCTGTGACGTCACAGCTCACAGCAACCTCCAACTCCCAGGCTTAGGTGATTCTCTTGCCTCAGCCTCCCAAGTAGCTGGGACTACAGGCACCTGCCACAACGCCCAGCTATTTTTTGTTTTTGCAGTTCGGCCTGGGCCAGGCTTGAACCTGCCACCCTTAGTATATGGGGCCGGCGCCCTACTTGCTGAGCCACAGATGCCACCCCTAAGACTGTTTTCTAGGGAACCCCAGGGAAGACTTAAGGAACAGCTGGATTGCTGACCTATTCAGCATACACATCAAGAGTGTGAAATAGTAAGGCACTCTGCCAATTCCCAAATGTACAACTCTAGTTGATGAAAACTGCTCAAATAGCCCCTGAGCCCTGAAAAGAGTAAGCAAACTTAAGAGGAGTAATATAAACATTTCCAAACAATCCAAGCAATATACACAGCACAGGTCTCACCCACGCTAGGCACTTGGTAACTATCAGGTGGTTTGTTCATAGAGCTCCACTCAATCTCAGGGAGAGCAAGGGACGAGGTGGAGTGAATGAAATATGTCATTTGTTGTCCTTTATTCTGAAGAATAAAGTCAGGGGCAACCTAAAATCCTCAATGAATTATAAGAAATTTTTTTGGTTCTGAAGAACCTAAAACTGGTTGCTGAAATTAGAATATGAGCTTGTTGACAGAGAGTCAGACCTCGGAGAGAGCAGTCTAATCCAGGATCATTTGGGTGAGGAACAGCATAAACCACTGGAGAACAGCAGTTAGCCAGACCACAGGGGCAGCTGTCAGGGACAGGCAGGGGTGCCGAGGGGGAGGTGCTGCCATATACCCAGGACTCATCAACGCTCGGGCAAGTCATCCCCGAGTCCTCTCTCCATCCTGAGGTCATACTGTGAATAACACCTGAGACCGGTCCACACGCCGTGTTGAACTTAATCCTGATAGACGAGAAAGGAAATCTTCAACAACAACAAAATCATCACATAACAAACTGTATTCTCCCAAACTAAAAACTCAAAGAACTGATCAGTCTAGGGTGGTGCCTGTGGCTCAGTGGGTAGGGTGCAGGCCCCATATATCGAGAGTGGCGGGCTCAAACCCCGGCTCCGGCCTAACTTCAACAACAACAAAAAATAGCCGGGCATTGTGGCAAGCACCTGTAGTCCCAGCTACTTGGGAGACTGAGGCAAGAGAATCACCTAAGCCCAAGAGCTGGAGGTTGCTGTGAGCTGTGACATCGTGGTACTCTACCGAGGGCAACAGAGTAAGACTCTGTCTCTACAAAATAATAAAATTTTAAAAAATGAAATTAAAAAAAACTGAAAACAGTTATAAAACTTGAAAAATAAATATAAAACTTGAATCCTAAATAATATTCACTTCTAATAATGTTGTAACAATTTAAAAATAACAGGGCAATACATCTAACTACTGATAGCATTTTTTTTTCAAAAAGGCTGATGAATAATAATTTAATGTTATAGTGCCCTAAACAATAATTCTTTACAGTGCACTGTTATCTCCATTTTATAGAAAAAGAAACTGAGTCTTAGAAGGTATAATATTTCTTTGCCTCAAGTCATAGAACATGAGAGGTTAAGATTTTTTTATGCTTTGGCAATAATTACTCCTATAACCTATTTGAGCAAAGGGAATACTGTCCAATTTTCACTATGTTTAACTCTTATTCATTCATTCACCCAATATTTAGCACATCTGTCTTTGAGTATTTTTCTAGTATGTATCATTACTATGATACACACATATTTTATATAACTCTGAAATCTGCACTATTAGCGTGGGATGTAAGAACAGCTCTACTACTATTTTTGTACCTTCTTACTGAGTACTTACTATGTGTTATTAAATGTACTAATCACATTATATATTTTAAACCTTAAAATAAGATTATCCTACAGAGATTTGAACCAAGGCTCTCAGACCTCAAGTCCATGATCCCATCTGTGGTCTGTTTAGTGGAGCATGTTAGAGCTCAGAAAAGTTATCATTTTTTTCAAGTCAAAATTTGAAAGAACAAAGAATCAAACCTAAATCTTACAGCTTCACACTTAATATTTAATTTTTAAATGTTAGATTTCATAATCTTGGCATTTAGAAGTAAAAGACAAAATATAAACAGGAGTAAAGAGAATAAAAAACCACTACTATGATAAACACACAGTAAGCAATTACGATCTTTTATCATACTTGAAGGAATAGATGAAGACACCACTATATTCTTTGTACATGAACTCCATTATTGAAAAGTTTTTTCAGGGTTTAAAACTTTAGAATAAAGAAGACAGGCTGTGTAAGTCAAGGAAGGGGCTGTGTAAGTCAAGAACAGGTACTGGATATGGGCATATAAGTCACTGGATTTGACCCCATTTTCTTGTTTTACTATTTCACACATGGTCCATTTGTGCCATCATCGAGATCATAAATAACTTTTTCTAATTATGTGTCCATTCAGATATTTTCTAAATGAAAAATCTTAATACACAAAAATCCAGGAAAATGAGAAGATTAATATCACTTCTCTTCTTTCCTTTCATGCCCAAAGTTTAAAGAACTCAGAGTCGCTTGCAAGATGGAAACCAACTACTTTAAATTTTGATGCCATCTTAAAGGGATTCAAAGAAGGTACTAGGATTCAAAGCTTCCCTTTGAAGTCACAAAAAAAAAGCCTCTCAGGAAGACTGGTTTTTGTCTTGCATTAGTGATCTTTCTTAGGTCACTACTGTCTAATTCTCTCCTCAGTCCAGCATGTGTGCTTCATAAAGTTCACAGCCATGGCATTCCAAACCTTCTTGCAAGGACTTTACCAAATGCCATCATTTAGATTAGGGGGAAAAGCCCTTCACAAACAAAAATGACATTGAAGATAACACCAAATTTAGGACTTTTTTAAAGTTACTGAGAAATAACTACCCCAATACACTGAGCATACTGATGAGGTGCTTCTTTGAGTATACGCTGTGTTGGTGAAGAATTGGCTTAGTTATTCCATTCTAATCTGTCAGCTACTTGAAGTTCAATGTTATATTTAACTAAAATGTTTTTTCAAGCTCTACCATTTTAAATTATCCTGAATCCTCTCTCATAGCATATGTGTAGTATCACTCCTAAATCCCTGAATATTACAATGTGAAGTCCATTTTGTTCTGACCCCCACCTTCCTGCCCTTTCTCTTTCCTCACTACCTTTGTCTCCTCAGGTGTTTCCTGTCCCCAAGCTAAAGCTGTAACTATTATTTGCAATCAGGGAAATACACCAGAGATACCACCCCTGTGCCTGTGGACATGTCCTCATGTGTGCCCCAGTACTCCTCCTTCCCTGGCCAGTCTGATTGCTACCCCACAAGGGGATGAGGTACCCTCCCGTGTTCCTTCAGAGTGCTCTTTGCATATTTCCACCAAATCACCCCTATAAGCGAATGTGTATTATGTTCTTACTATGTGCCAGCAACTTTGCTGAACAAATTATGTATATTATTTATAACCCCTATGAGAGTGGTACTATTGTTATTTCCATTTTTCAGTCTTAATAATTTTAAGTACTATCCCTAAGGTCACAGAGGTATTAAGTATCAGATACAGGATTCAAACCCAGGTCAGACTGATTCCAGATCCTTTGCTCTTAACAGATATGTCATTTCTAAGTGTCATAATGCAAGCCAGGTGTATCATCCTAGCACTCTAAGAGGCCGGGGCGGGTGGATCGCTTGAGTTCAGGAGTTTGAGACCAGCCTGAACAAGAGGGAAACCCCATCTTTACTAAAACTACAAAAACTAGCTGGGCATTGTGGCGTTTGACTATATTCCCAGCTACTGAGAGGCTGAGGCAAAAGGATCATTTGAGCCCCAGAGACTGAGGTTACTGTGAGGTATGATGCCACTACAGCTTTCTACCCATGACTACAAAGACTCTTGTCTCCAAAAAAAAAAATCATAATTTATTATTATGCTGGCTGCAAATTCACTGCCCTCATTTTGAACATGATCATTTAATGTATGTTAATTAAGATGTGTTCATTAGCACATTATGGAGAAAAATTTTCAAACACCTTGCTAAAGAAAAGATACCCCATGCCAATAGAATTATTTTAATATTATACTCATTATAGTTCCTAATTATTGCTTTCTTTCTCCTAAGAGATTAGTAACTATCTGATTAATAATAAAGCATAAAATTTTGTCAAACATCGTCATCAAAGTTTTCAAGCCGTGGTCTCCACAGTTCATACTCTTCCTAACATCTTTCTATCTTCTAGAAACCAGCTTGCTTATTTTTTTCCTTGCTTCCTTCTCTTTCTCCCTCCTTCTCTCCTCTCTCTCCTCTCTCAGTACTTTACCTTTCCAACTTTTTATGATTCCTAACAGGTGATGTTTCTGTTATCCTGTCTTTACATGCTTTCAGTATCCTAGCATCAACTGTGCCTGTCTGATTTAGGAGTACTAATTCACATGTCACAGCCGTATGTGCTTTTGCATCTGAGTTCCAATGGGAGTTTGATTTTCTTCCTTTGTGTGACTTCTCTCCTTACCATTTGCATACCACTTTCCTTGATGTCCAGTGAAGCAAATGGAGTTGAGCAGTCTTGCTGTTTTCTCTCAGCTGGTTAGCATTTGTCTGGCTTCAAGCAAACCTAACCCTTTTTTGCTCAGCTACTTCTTCTCTTACATACAAATAACAAGATCATTTTAGTTATGATTAGTATTTGATGAACTTTGCACCAATATGTTTTAGGGACTTCTGATACCATTATTTTATTTCCCAGTTATATAACTTATCCAAAGAGATCAATCCTTTCAAGGACCCAGTATATGTCAACCATCTTGTTAGAAACACAAGAAAGGTCATTTGGGGTCCTTGCTACAAGGTCCAGAGGTGGAGATGACTGCTGATATTTTATTCTTACCTTAGCTACGTCCTAGAAGCACCAAAGACAATATGCCTACAAATTCATTCTATTACTGCTTTTGATGCCTTAGGCTTTATTCTTGAATTCTTATTTCACACCAGAATTTATTTACCAACATAAACATGCACATCTCAAGTCCTCTCTTTATCAGGAAAGAGAGCAGCAAACCAATCTATAGAGTTCCCATTGGCCTTAAAATCAGAACACATCAGGAGTGCCTTGTTAGATGAATTTAGCAGCAGGGAAGCCTGCAGCTCATCAGCTTTCTGTTTCTCAAAAGTGGGTACTTACTGCAGTCAAGAGGAATTATTCCTGAGGATTTCTGGCCATGGGGATGTTTTCATTACCTTAAAAAAAGTCAGAATAAGACAAAAGAAAGATCTTTATATTTGTTTTCCCCTACAATATTTCACTTGATTTAAATGCCCTTTGATCTACACTGAGATTGTTTTCATTAGTAAGAATTATTTGTTCAAATAAAATCCAGGTTAACCATATTTTTATTCATTCACTAAACAAACAAGAATTTAGACATTCTACTGTGTCCCAGGTTCTATAGTAGGTGCATTATATGTATACATGTGTATACATACATATATACATGCACAAGACATGTAGGTCTCAACACAAGGAGGAATCAACATAGGGAGAAAGACATATTAAGAGAGTAAAATGGTGATTTTGAGTGACAGACTAGAGGAAGGACAGATGTGATCTTCCTGGCAGTGGTCAGGGAAACTTCATAGCAGAACGACATTCCAAAAAAAAGGAATTAACTATTATTGGGTCTAATATGTTCTATACCCTGATGAAGCACCATCCAAATTCCATATTCCCTTTATGTGGTCAACCTTTCCCTCATTTGTAGATGACCATAAGGCTCAGCAGGTTCAGTAACCATCCATCTCTTGTGAGTGACAGAGCTAATACTCAAAATATATCTGATTCCAAAGTAGATGAATTCTCCTATATTATGTTGCTGTCTAGGGGTCATTTGAACTATGTGGTACAGAGTAACTAGGCAACTTTTTAAAGGATATACCTTGAAGGAGTTTTCCATGCAGTCTAACCAGAGGAATCAACATTCCAAAAAAAATTGTTACAGAAAATACTATGGGAAAAAAAAAACTCTCTGACCTTACATAAATAATGAAAAATGTGCCAAATCATAATCTGATAAAGAATGGTTATTATGAATATTATCATTCATTTCTGTGCACTTCTCCGTAAGTCCGCTTCCCTATTTCAAATTTTTTAAGACATATCTATAATCTCAATTTTTCTAAGGATAAAATAACAACAAAAAATGGCATTTTTATGTGCCAGGTATCTTCTAAGGTATAAACAAACACACATTTCTTTATAGGTATTTTATGAAGTAGATACTAATATAATTTGTATTTTAAAGATGGGAAAATTGATATATAGAAAATTATGTAACTTATCCAAGGTCATACAGCTAGGAATTGGCAGGATTGTGATCAACATAAACAATCTGATCTTACCCACTACAATGCCTCCTCAGTTGTAGTCACCAGTAGAAGCATTTTAAGGTTAAAATGATTATTCATTTGAGAACACAAATAAAATGGGATACGTACCAAAAATTTGGAATGCTATATGGATGTCAGAGTGACTTGTTTGACTGAGAGTCTATTCAAACTAGACTCCATCTTTTTCTGTCCTTGGAGATTTGTTTTATAGAATAATCTTCCTAGGTTAAGATAACTATTAGTTAAAAAAAATAAAAAATATATAACTATTAGTTGTACTCATTAGCTAGAAATACTCAATGTCTACTTATAGAAAGATAATCATATGACATGTCAGACTAAGGATTTTGGCTCTTCAAGCTATCCCTTAATTTCTTCGTGTGAAATGCGTGTGTGTTATCAAAAATTAAATGATCTAAGTGTCTGCAACTTTTAAGGAGGAATAAGCTACTAATACCAAACTTCCTGCTCTCCTACATAACAAATATAAAGTAGGGGGAGGGAACATTAATAAAAAGGAAAAACAAATAAAATACTCAGGACTTTGAAGAGTAAACAAAGCAGATGGATTGTACAGGAAAGCTAAAAGTTGAAGGAAGCCATTGACATCAGAGTACCCTATTTTTTCTGCATCTGCACAAAGGGCAGTCACAATTATATCCACAGAGGGGAGTAGCTAAAACTCTGATAGGAAACTGACCATCTTTTCACTAAGGCAACAAGAGAAATGAACACCAGGCAACCAAAGCTATCAGAGAGTGAGGAGGAATGAAAGAGAAGAGAGAGCCAGCGATCAATCAAAACTCCTGCCCAGTGCAAGTGGGAAGTTTGAGTCCAAGTACATGAATTGCTTTATAAAACACAATAGTAGCACTCTTTGAAGAAATACAGAAGAATCAAAAGCATGTAAAACACAACACGCCCAACATCCAGGACACTCTGCACAATTCCTTTATATCCAGAGAACTAGGAAAATGGGACAGAGTCTCAGGCAAAAAGAAAGTAAGCAAAAGCCAGCTGCAAGATGATTCAGAAGTTGAAAGCCTTAGGGAGAGACCATATAACAGTCATTATAAATATGCTCATCGAGGCAGAAGAATACATGGTTGTGATGGAAGAAAATATAGAAAACTTTAGCATAGAAATACAAAACATAAAAATAAAATAAAAAATTTAAAAATTAAAAAATATAATATCTACTTCAACAGCAGTAAAACCTAAATCCTCTTAAAAATAGACAAACACCTTAACTGCCTCCCCACCAAAGAAGATACACGGATGGCAGACAAAGAAGCATATGAGAGGATGCTCCATCTTTACATCTTTCGTGTTTACCTGGATGAACTGGAAAAACATTCTTCTTAGGAAAGTATCACAAGAATGGAAAAATAAGTGCCCAATGTACACAATACTAATATGAAACCAATACATAAATAACTGCACGCCCACATGAAAGAAAAACACAAGTATAGTGCAGGAAGGGGGAGAACCTCACCTAATGTACACAACATGAGGGTGTTCAGCACCCACTGGGTGAAGGGCTCAACTGCAACTTGAACTTTACCTTAGAAACGAAAATAATGTAACCTAAACATTTATACCCTCATATCAATCTGAAATTTAGAAAAATAAAGATGCTCCACATTATATGTCATCAGAAAAATGCAAACTAAAATAACAAGATACCATTATACCCCCATTGTAATGGCCAAAGTCCAGAACACTGACAACAAACACCAAACTCTGACAATGATCTGGTCTAAAAGGACCCCCCATTCATTGCTGGTGTGAGTGCAAATAGTATAGCTGCTATGAAAGAGAGTTTGGTGGTTTCTTACAAAACTAAACATACTCCTACACATGATCCAGGAATCGCATTCCTTGGTTTTTATTCAAATGAGCTAAAAATTTATGTCCACATGAAAACCTGTGTGTTTATAGCAGCTTTATTCATGATTACCAAAACTTGGAAAAAACAAGATGTTCTTTAGTAGGAGAATGGATAAACTGTGGTACAACCAGACAATTAAATATTATTCAATACAAAAAAGAAATGAGCTTCCAAGCCATGAAAAAACTTGAAGAAGCCTTACTGCATATTACTCAGCAAAAGACAATCTGCACCACATGATCCCAACTATATGAGACTCTGGAAAAGACACACCATAGAGAAAGTAGGGGTTGGGGAGAAGAAAGGCATGAGTAGAAACCACAGAGGATTTTCAGGGCAGTGAAATTATTCCGTGTGATAGCATCATGTGGATACAAGTCAGTCTACATTTGTCGAAACTCTCAGAATACAAAATACCAAGAGTGACCTTAATGTAAACTATGGACTTCGGGTGATAATAATATGTGACTGTAGGATCATCAACTGTAAGAAATGTGATCAAGGGCTGAATTAAAGTTATTTTTCTGATAATAGTAAGATGTCAATTGCCTTTTCATTCTCATCTTCTCACAAGTTTAGAGTAGAGCTTTCCAGAAGGGAAATAATCTGTAGTATTTCAACAGATTTAATATAGAAAAAGACATTAAAGATTTTTTTAATGTAAAAGAATGCTTTCTCTCATTCATTTTATTATGTTGAAATATATAAATATTTTTATAAAGGAATGTTCATGTTAACATGTTTACATGTAAATTTTATCCATATTAATAGATAAATATGTATTATTGAGCTCTAATGGAGATATATAAGGAGATTAATGTCGTGTTTATCCCTATTAATACAACACCTCTTCTGCAGCCCATGGATCAAAAAGTAATTTTGACTTTCGAGTTGATTATTTAAGGAAGACATTTCATAAGGCTATAGCTGTCACAGACAGAGATACCTCTGCTGGAACTGGATAACATAAATTGGAAACTTCCTGGAAAGGATTCACTGTTCTAGACACCATGAAGAACATTCATTATTCATGGAAGGAGGTCAAAATATCAACATAACAGTAGTATGGAAGAAGATTCTAGCCCTTATGGATGACTTTGAGGATTTCAAGACTTCAGTGGAGAAAGCAACTGCAAATGTAGTGGAGACAGTCAGAAAAGTAGAACTAGGAGTTGAGCCTGGAGAGCTGAATGAATTGCTCCAATCTCACGATAAAACTTTAACTGATGAAGAGTTGCTTTTTATGGAATAGCAAAGAAATTGTTTCCTTGAGGTGGAATCTACTCCTAGTGAAGATGCTGGGGACATTGAGAAATAACAACAAAAAATTTCTAGAATTTTACATACAGTTAGTTAATAAACTTTAGTAGATTAAGTCAGAGGCAAGGTTTGAAAGGATTGATATCAATTTTGAAATAAGTTCTATTGTGAGTAAAATGCTGCATCAAACAGCATTTCATGCTACTGAGAAGTCTTTTAT
>CAUYRH010082675.1:0-19126 GCA_963574655.1 Perodicticus potto | reverse complement strand
TCTTTCCCCATCTCCTCCTCTAGGCCTCTAGCCTCAGGGCATATATAGGTGTATGGGTTACTTGGCCAGGAAACAAATGGATGCAGTCCCTTCCACCAGGGGCAAGGTGAATGAGTGTATCAATGAATGGACACAGTCCATCGACATGGATGGATCTTAAGTTTGTTTTATTCTAAAAGTTGGTTGACATAACAGACTCCCTGACCTAGGCACTGGCAAACAATCCATCCAATGGCAAGTGTGTTTTGAATGTCTAACACCACACTTCATCTGCGAGAGATCTGAAGTTATAATATGTACTCCTGTGATGCACAGAGTCTACATATCACCACCTCATTCATTTATAATGTATTGAGTTCCTAGTTTGTACCAGGCATTAAGAGAAAAAACTGCACAGTCCAGTGGAGGAAAGGAACACATAAACATATCAGTAAGGTACTACAAGGCATTTAGCACAGTGCCTGGGAATTCCAGATGCCAAATCCACATTTTCTGAACTGAACAGGTACAGGAGCTCAATTTGGCTTGAGTCAAATACCTGTTGTCAGGAAATACAGAACACTGGGTTGCAGCACCAGGGAGCTGCCTTAACTGAATCATTGTAAGCTGTGTCAAGAAGTCTGAATTTTTTCTGGCAGACAAGTGGCAATGACTGAAATTCTAAAGCACAGGAGTGGCATAATCTATGCTCTCTGGGCAATAAAAAAGATGACACATTGAAAGAAGCAAGCCTGGGATTGAGGGACTCGCTTAGAAGCTCATTGCAACAGTCCAAGTGAAGGATGTCAGAGGCTTGAAGGAGGCCAGTGGTGCCAGGAATGGAGAAGAGGATCCCAAGACATGTTCAGGAATAGAATTGACAGAACTTGCAACTGGATGAGTGAATTTCTGAAATAAGGGGCAAAATAAAGAGTAACTCTAAGGTTTAGACAACTTCCTAGGACCTTACTTATAGAAATTAATCATAGGAACAGGCGTGGGTAGGGTTGAGGAGGGAGAGGCAGCTAACAGCACCACCCCAGAGATGCAGGTGTTGCCACGTCTCTGAGGTTGATCACTAGTTAGAGGAAGGTCTCCAAAGTTCAGGTCTCCAAAGGCCATGTGGTGCTAAGAGAAATATCTGAGCGGGAGATACCTGTTATATCTCTAAGGGATGATACTTAGGAGAATAGACAGGATGTACACATGGCAATAAGTAATGAACAAAGAAATACAGCCTCTTTTTATATGTTAAACTGCCTTAAAAGGTGTAATTATGGGTTAAGAGTTCAGAAAGCAGGAAGACACAGGTCAGCTGGCCGAGTCAGGGAATGTGAGCTTGGCCTTGAGGGATGGGCAGAATTTGGATAATCGGATGAAGGACATATTTATGGTCAGAACACACACAACCCAAGTCAGGAGTGTAGGAAGTACCTAGAGCAGAGAAGGGATCTGCCTGATGGTCCCTTAAGTTAGAGTACGAGCATTATAAAAGCAAATTACCAATGATCCTGAAAATAAGGTCTTACTATAATAGAGAACAAGAGTTGTGATACATTCTGAGAGAATAATGTCACAAGAGAAATGTTTAGCCCCAATCAAAATGTAGTCTATAAGGCTCACTCCATGGGTACTTTTGTCCAGGCCCAATACCAAGTTATCATCTCTTCTCTAAAACCTTTTTCAATCTAATTTTTCTGCCCTCCACATACACTCCAGCTCTTATTTAGTTTGGGTGAGAAAGAGATTGGTAGATTACTTTTCATTATCCTACACTTTTTTGTTTGTTTGTTTATTTGTTTGAAACAGAGTCTCACTGTGTCACCCTCGGTAGAGTGCCATGGCATCACAGCTCACAGCCACCTCAAACTCTTGGACTTAAGCTTTTCTCTCACCTCAGCCTCCTAAGTAGCTGGGACTACAGGCACCCACCACAACACCCGGCTATTTTTTTGTTGCAGTTGTCATTGTTGTTTGGCAGACCTGGGCAGGGTTCGAACCCTCCAGCTTTGTTGTATGTGGCTGGCACCCTAGTAGCTGAGTTACAGGCGCCAAGCCTATCCTACACTTTTAGAAGAGAAAAACATAAACATGAACTCACTTGATCATTTTATTATCTATTTTAGATTACATAAAATAATTAAAGAGTTTTTGTTTATAAAAATAAACAAATTCTTTTCAATTTCAGATTTAATATGAGGGTACAAATATTTAGGTTACAATATTTGCATCTGTTAAGTAAAGTCCCTCTTGTAGTTGAGTCCCACTCCCAGGAAGTGTGCCATATACCCTTACATTGTGCCTATTAGGAGCAAGCACACCAACCCCCCCTCTCTTCTCCTCTCCCCACCTCCTCTCCCACAACTCAATTGAATTGAGTTTTTCTCTTGTGTGGGTGTGTATTAGTTCCTCTACTGGCTTGTGTTAGTATTGAAAGTACATGGGATGTTTGCTTTTTCATTCTTGTGATACTTTACTAAGAAGAATGTATTTCAACTCCATCCAGGTTAATACAAAAGATGTAATGTCTCCATCTTTTTGTGGCTGAATAGTATTCCATGGTATACATATACTGCAGTTTATTAAGCCATTCCTGGGTTGATGGGCACTTAGGTTGTTTCCACATCTTGGTGATTGGGAATTGAGTTGTGACAAGCAATATAGTGCAAATGTCCTTATAATAAAAGGATTTTTTTTTTCTTCTAGGTAGATGCCTAGTAATGGGATTGCAGGATCAAATGGGAGATCTAATTTGAGTTCTTTGAGGATTCTCCATACTTCTTTCCAAAGAGGCTGTATCAGTTTGCAGTCCCACCAAGAGTATAGAAGTGTTCCCTTCCCTCCACATCCACACCAGCATCTGTAGTTTTGGGACTTTGTGATGCGGACTGTTCTCACTGAGATTAGGTCATCTCTCAGGGTAGTTTTGATTTGCATTTCTCTGATAATAAAAATAAACAAATTTGTTTTTTACAAACATTTATAATTTTTTGAGTGTGATACTTCTTGGAGCAATCTCCAGCAGGAAGTCTAGGCCTCCTCTTGCACATCTCACGGTAGAAAATAGTTCCTCTCCTTCCACCTTTCTCATTTCTTCTGCTGTAAAGCATGCAATCCTTTGTTGATTTTTTTTTTTTTTTGCATTTTGCATTATAGAATGCATCTTCCTTGGTGTCAGAAGATGACAACCTTCTCTTCTTTCTTGAATTTCTATTCTTCCCATTGCTCACAAGCTGAATGATGAGATTTCTACTATAAGAGAGATGCATCTGGCCTTTCTCTACTCTCCGTATCAGATGAGTAAAGGTTGTAGCTGTTCACAACTGCAATTTGCTTCAACTAGAAGAATAATTTTTTCCACCATTTGTAGGATCTCCTTGTAATTCCATAACATCCACCATATTGATCAGCTCTATCCACTCTTCCCATAAACTTGGCATATTCTAAAATAACTGTCAGAAAAAAAAATACTAATAATAAATAACTGTCGGTTTTTGAAATTGAACATGCTGCTTCTTCCTCTAACCAGTGATCAACTGTGTTTGAGGGCCAAAGAATGTCCTCAGCATTGTGACTAACATCTTGCCATGGAATGAGAGCACATCATTTCCACATCACACTGATAGGCACATAATTCATTTTCCTGAAGTTTCTTCTTTTTCAGATCATCTACAAGATCCTTCCTAAAAGCCATGACTATTACTGTTATATGTATTTTCATTTTATGCAATTCCTGAGCAAGTTGATAGCTTGTGTAGAACTTGTCAGTGTAGATGTAATAGGCTGAACCACTCGTATGTACTTGGAAAACTTATGCCAAATGAATCACTATTCGAGATATAAATGGTGCATCAGAATGAATAAGACTTTCTGCTCTTGTCTTGCCACGATAGGGACTGTGAGAAAACACGTAACCATTTTCTGAATCACACAGGCAAACAATTCATAGGCCACTTTGTAGGCTTCTTCGGATTGTAGCGCTTCAAAGGAATCCTTCCTTTGAGACCCACTGTGCTCTCATCTATAGCCACACGTCTTCCTGGATCATAAAGTTCTTTGCATTTATTGTCAATATACCCACTAACATTCTCCACCTTACTCCCTTGGGTACGCACGCTCCCTTGAGCTGAGACAGGAGGAACTAAATGCAGCATCCAAAATATTTGCAAAAACCAGAGACAAAAGAAAACGTCCTGGAAAAATGGAGTTCAGTCTAATCTTCACTAAAGTAGTCAACTAATTGCACCTTCAGATTTAGACTCATGCTCAGTACTGCCAGAGAGTGCCTTCATTTCTTCTGACGAAACATCCTTCCATGAGTCACGCTGAGTATTTATTTTGTTAGTGGAGTCACCTTCTGTATTTTTTCCACTCACCCATACTTGTTGCAGTCACAATTTCCCCAAAAAGATCATGCGAAAAAAAGGGCTGGAAATATTCAAGTCAGTTTTGGGCGAAGCACTCTGAGGAAGGGTGAATCCTGTTGTGCAACAGGTCACCGCCATGATAAAGCTTTCAGCTACTTGTGACAGGCTGTGTATTATCGTCACCTTCTTCTTCATCACTCGCTTCAGAATCACAGGAACTAATATCACTGCAAGACAGGAAGAGTTTTGTTTCTTTTTTCAGTTTCTGGCCGGAGCCGGGTTTGAACCCGCCACCTCTGGCATATGGGGTCGGCGTCCTTTAAGCCACAGGCACTGCCCTAAGACTGGAAGAGTTTCTTCGTGTTCTCTTCATCACTAAACTCTCCTTCGACCTCGCCGTCCTCAAAACTCCATATTGCAATATCATCGTCACTTACACGTCTTCTCAGGGATGTTTCCCTCGAGCACAATCACGCGAATACGACGCCTGAACACCTGTTGACGTCAAAGCGCACCGGCTGCAGAGAACAGAGCCCCGCCTGTGCGACCTGGAGGCTGGAGTCCCCGCTACAGGAGGGAACACCGCAGCCAGGCTCCCGGCGGAGGGGCAAACAAACGCAACGAAAAGAAATGTGTCTGTCGCCTTCCACATGGATGGAACAAGATCATTATGTCAGACAAGGTCCGACATGGCATTGGAAAGGGAGGCCACCAAGGAAGATCTGGGAAGACGCAGTAACTGCTTAGGGCTTCGCCTCAGGTGGAAGGAAGACGAGTGACAACTGGCGTTTCTGGAGAAAATACTCCGCACCAAGCACGGTGTGACTCGCTGGCAAAGCCGGGGCTCCCAGGAGAACAGGCCGCAGAGCAGGTTCTGGGGGGACGGTGCCTCCCTTACAGCCTGTTCAGCCCACACTCTATTTGCAGACCTGTCGGTCACTATTCAGGTGTGAGGGACAGCATTTTTACTGAGGTGCCGTTGGGAAAACCTGAGGAGCTGAGAGGAAATTTGCTGACTGGAGGCCTGATGTCTCTGCCAGGCTCGGTGATGCCAACATTCCACGTTATCTTCCTTCTGACGTTGGTCTGTGAGGCCTGCTCAGGTAGAGAGCCTCCAAGCCCCCCAGCACACACACACACCCCAGATTGCCTCAGAAGGGGATTTTCTGTGGGGACGTTGCACGCACAAGTACCTCGGAATCCAAAATACCTGATAAATTAAACAAAGCTGATTGGAAACTTTTACTCCCCTGAACCTGAGCTTGGACAAATGAGGGACATGCCAGGTGGCCACTGGGGCAGCCAGCCCAGGCCTAAAGCACCAGAAGAGAGAAGGTCTCATTAGCAGAATGTCTAGTCATTAGAGCCCAGCTGGGGGATAGGTAAGCAGGCCCAAAGCAAAATGCACCCATGGGGGATTGTCCTGGCAACAAGGGGCTTGGTCTAAACCTCAGTCTCGTTGCCACCTTTGCCCTGGGTATCCTTGCCACCCTGCTTTCCTTCTGTCTGGAATGCCTATGTCACACTCAGACAGCCCACCAGAGCCACCTCCTTCAGAAGTTGCCCTGAGCCCTCAACAGCAGGCGGCCATAGGCAGTACTGTGTGTCTGTCCTTTGTACCTGCGAACAGGTGGCTGTACTGTAGCTAGTTAGCTCCTGGCCTCGTCTTCCCAGCTGGGCAGTGAGGTCTTCACAGTGTGGACATCTGTGTCTGATCCAGGAGCCCAGAGGGGTGTGGCCAGGTGGCCAGCATGTGGGCCCTCCAGGGAGGAAAGCACAAGTGCAAAGGCAGGAGGTATGACGACATCTGTGACAAACTGGATGATTGTATGTGTGTTGTGGGAAAGGCGGGCTGGGGAGGGTGAAAAGTCAGCAGAATGATAGGACATGGAGGGACCCAAAAGCCAATGGAGGCTCTGGGGCTTGCCCTGAAGGGGCGAGAGCCAGGGATGGATTTTAAGGACAGCAGCACTGACTGACCACTAACTGGGTTATGAAGCATAAAGAAAATCCACACTGGGGGACAAAGGGAACCCACAAGACTCCCATCCGGTCCCCAGCTCCTTGCTTCCCCTGGTCCTGCCTGCGCTTTGGGGATGCTGGAGGGTCTTGTCCTCACTAGTGGTGAGGCTCACTGCACGTTAAGGACTGTGCACAGTGTGGCCTCTCCATGTACCAGGGACGGGACTTTCCTGGACATTCCTTAGGTTTCTTAGGAATCTAAGCTCTCTGTGAGGAAGCTCTCTGATGGGCGTCTAAAACCACAGACCATGCCTATTTACTATGGAAATACCACGGCCCTGGGAAGCTGCAACTTGTCTTATGAAAGCCGCCCTGCCCATCACCTCCTCTATTCCTCTGGGCTGTGGTCTCCCAGGATACATCCTCCCTCTGACCAGGACATCTGGCTGCCCCAGAAGCACCCCTTCAATCTCCAGCTGACTGAAGGCCCACACCTGGCTCAGGCCTCTTGGATGGCCCATGACAATGTTATCAAACGGCAAAAAGATCACAGAGGAAAGCTCAAGTGCAACCCTCTTCAGTCAGGAACCTCAGCAGAACAAGGGGTCCCACAGGGCTCTTTGGGGACCACACTCAGGCCACTCTTCTGACCCCTAACACTGTTTGGTTCACAGGACTTTGTTATCATAATTAACACAGGCTGGGAAGACCGAAAGTCCCCATTGGTCCTTCTGAAGATGTTAACCAGGTGATGTCAGTGTGGGGAGGCCACACATGGGTGCACATGGCCCCAGCCTCTTGTGTTGCTGTTGGGGTGACCTCAGTACTTCCCTCAAGTCCCCTTTCCATTGAGTTTCTGATTAACTCCCAGTACTACGCTGCTGCACCCCAGCTAACCCAGGGTGTGCACAGCCCCAGCAGTGCAGGGGGGACGCGAAACAGCAAAACACTCAGGACCCAGTTTTCTGGAGTGAGATTTATTTGTAGTGATTTGGAAGAAACAGGAATTGACTAAGAACCATCTCTCCTCCCGGACAACCATGGGAGAAAATGCAGAGAAGAGCACGGAGGGGACAAGCACTCAGGAGTCATAGTCCAGGCTCAGAGGTTGTCCCAGCGGGGGCTCCAGGCAGTGCTTTGTCTCAGTCCTCCGTAGCTAGGAGGCCTCTGCAAGGCCACAGGCCACTTCTTGTCCAGCTCCTACCACATCTGAGAGTCCACACCTGCTCAACCCACAGGACCGCTCTGCCCCTTCCCCTGTCCTAACCTCTGCTGTTGAATAGTGGCCTTTATCAATCATAATCAAGCAAATATTCTAATACTAGGCCTCCATCCTGGAGGACCAGCTATTTCAGTAGCACCTGGCATCTTCTTTTGTCATTATCTTACTTTAGTTTTTCCGGAAGCAGAGCCTGAGACAGGGATTTGGATCTGTGTGACTTCCATGTGGAGGGAGCAGAACAGCTAAAGGCAAATACTTGAGCAAGGATGGAGATCTGGGTAGTCTAGCCTTGCACTAAGGTACTGTCCCCTTGTCAGACAAGGGCCACCTCTGGGTTTGGGCATGCATGCAGCATTCCCAGAAAGTTGGCTTGTGACAGTTGAGGACAATTCCCTAAGAAGGGGCCACCGTGTATCATTAGTGGCAACACTCCCAGTGGGCAGTGTGGGGATTGGGGAGCACGGATGTCCCTGCGAGGAAAAGATTTGGTGGGTCACAGAGCTCCTGAGTAGCACCTTGCTGAGTGTGTGATTCTATGGAAAAGTCACTTTTGGATGGGCCCCTGCTTCTGAGGACATTTTTCCCCCCCAAAGACAAGGTGTTGCTGTCACCCAGGCTTTCCAGTGACACTATCAAGCTTACTGCAGCCTCCAACTCCCACAATAAAGCAATCCTCCTCCCTCCGCCTCTGCGGTATCTTGGACTACAGAAGTGTGATCTGGCTATCACCCCTGGCTAAATTGGTAAATTTTTACAGAGACAAGGTCTCTCTGTGTTGCTAGTTTGGTCTCAAACTCCTAACTTCAAGCATCCACCCACCTCAGCCTCCCAAAGGGCTGGGATTATAGGCGTGAGCCAATGGACCTGGCCAATTCTGGGGATTTTTAACCTCAAATTAGGGACTTTGACTTCCTCCAGATGTTTAATATGTGCCTCATATTTGTGATTTTTAGTTTGTGTTTACACAAGATTATCTTCCTAAATGTTTGATTTTTTTTCACTGTATCTGTAATTTCCACATGCTCATTGGCCTCAGGTTCAGTGAAAACCAAACTCACAGTCTGCTTTGTTCTCTCGGCATGGCGGAGGATGGTGGCCCAGGCTGGGCGAGATTACCACTGGCGGCCTCTGGCTGACCTCTACTCGGCAGTGGCTCCCGTGGTCCCTTCTACTGGCATTCGTACCCTGGTTGAATCTCCTTTTCTCTTGTGTGAGCTAGACCTACGGTTCTCTCTGTAAGTTCATGCATATCCCAAGTATAATCTCCTACTGTGGCTCCAGAGGCCAGTGGGCTTGCCCTAATCACAGGGAGAAACTGTGACACTGCCTGCAAGGACTTTCCCAGGGTGGCTACCAACAAGCAGGTGCTTGTAGTGAATAGAATTTGGCAGAAGTGATAGGCTGTATTCCAAGTTCAGACTCTAAAAGCCTGTGGCTTCCATCTTGCCCATGCTCTTTCTTGCCCTTTCCTTGCTTTCTCTGATGACACAAGCTGTCATCATGTGAACATGAGTTCCATGGAGAGGCCCATGTGATGAGGGACAGAAGGAGGCCTATAGCAAAGAGAGTGATCCTGGAAGCTGATCCTGCTTTCGATGAGTCTTGACTGGCTTGTCAGAGAATTGGAACCCGCAGATCCAGCTAAGCTGCTCCTGAATTCCCCACATGGCAACTCCAATGTAATCAGTGGTTGTGTTCTGAGCAGCACAGTCTATGAATAATTTGATAACCAGCAGTGGATGGCTGATACAAAGAGCTCTGGGAGGAAGAAACTGAGAGTGAGCTGTTGGGGAACCAGACCCAAACTTCACAGTGGTTCTTTCCCAAGGCTTGGCAGAGACAGGAGAATAAAGGAAAATGAAAAGACAAACATAGATTTAAAGTTTTAAGAATAGTATGTGCCAAGGGATCTTTATTCCTTATTGTGAGGCTTCAGTATAGACCAAGACTCTAAGCTCACTGTATATTTATTTTTATATATCTAGTAGGGGCAGGCTAAAATCTTTATGTCATAATTTTTATTGAGGTTGTATTTGCCCAATTAAACTTTGTTTTAAACTAGTTGTGTTAATTAGGCTGATTTCCCTTTTATTATTATTGTTCTAAGTTATTTATGATCTTAATACAAACAGAACATGGGACAGTGAACACAGTCCAGGAGCAGGATGCTAGAGAAGACCCCAATTAGGCCACACACATAAATCACAGGAGTGATAATTAACATTTAAGAAACTTTGTGTTCAGACAGACAGATGCTTCTGACCCTATCAAGGTGACAAAAGAAAGGACTTATTTTTTCTTATCTAGTCTGGAGCAACTCTTCGTGTCTTTAGAGTTTAAATATTCTCTATTTCCTAACTCCCTAAAAGCACTCGCTCTCCCTAAGAGGGCAGCCCTGTCCCAGCTAGCCTTGTCTACTCAATGACCTCTGCAGAAGGAGTCATGCTGGAGAAGGGGTTAAGTTTTAGCAAGACAATTTTTTAGGTTTCAAAGAGGCAATGCCTTCTGTAGCGCATTTTGCACCAGGCTTAGAGTTCCTCTGATCCACTTCTCTCCTGTCTGTTTCCTTTTGCCCATCATCTGCAATCATTTTCTTAATTCAATTCCTAACCTACTTATAACTAATAATTGAATATTGATTTTAAGCTCATTAAATCATTAATACTAACAAAGTAAGCACATCAAGATACAACTCTTCCCTTAAGTATTCAAACACATGCCCGCAGAGCCTGTATTGTTCATCTATAAACCTTTATATTATATGGTAATCATTTTCCCCAGATCATTAAAAACTAGTCATGAACATGATTTTTTATGACTGAATCATAATTTATTTAGCCATTCTCCTATCATTGGCTATTCCGAAGGCTATCATCACCTTTTGTAATGAATAATACTACCAAGATTTGCATATAAACTTTCATCCACATCACTGTTTACTTCCTAGGGGATTTTTTTCTAGAAGTGGACTTATTACAGCACACACACATTTAGATTCTTGGCATATATGGCCTGATTGCCCTCCAGAAGCCTTGTATGAATACACAATCTCAACAAAAGAATGTGACGATGCATTCAGAAAGCTCATTCTAAATTGAAAATCTCTGGTTCAAGATGACTAAGGAGGCTCAGGACCTGTCTCTGGATCTGCAAGATCTACCTGAGGGTCTGACACCAAGGAGGGACACTGTAGTAATCACCAGATTATAGTAAAGCCTTTATAAAGGCTGCAGGATCCTTCTTTTGAGGTTTCTTATGTTTGTTTCCAGATGCAACTTCCCATTGGACAACTATTCCTCGTTAGCTTGTGACATCTGACTGAAGGTGGAAAGGTGCGCAGACTTCAGCATGCTTCCAAACCGCTGGGAGCCTCATTACAACACAGGCCCTGGGCTCCAGTCGGGATGCTGAATCAGGAGGTCTGGGGCAGGGCCTGGGAACCTGCATTTCTAACTAGCCCCTGAGTGCCACTGATGCTCTTGGTCCCTGGGCCGCATATGCAGTAGCACTGGAGCAGGAGAAATCCTCCACGCTTTGTTTTCCAACACCTTCTTTGAGCACTGCCCCTCCCCACCCTGTGTGGTTGGATGAGGCTGCCAACCAAGGGTGCCTAAACACCTCTTCACAAGGTTGATACCATGTCCTCCATCAGTCAGAGAACCAATGGGTGGTCCATGGCTTGACACACAACTTGAGCAGGGACATTCAGAGAGCATTTGGAGGGATTAAAGTGGATAAGGAACGAGAAAAGAAATGTCCTATTTGACTTTGGACATAGTAAGGATCAAGGGAGCCTGGAGATTTCCTGAGAATGAAGTTAGCAGAGCCAAGGAAGTAGAGAGAAACAGTCTCCTCAGAGTGCAGTTGGAGCCCCATATCTCATCATACTTCGAACTTCCTAGAAAAGGGCTCCAACTATGCCACTCCTTTACTTAAGTTTGTTTGAGTTGGGATTTATTCTTTCAGAATTTGAAGAAGTTTAATTCAGGACTCCTATGACCTGGAATGGAGAAGGATACTAACGTAGACATTAGTAAGAATGGCCTGCTCACAAATGTCTCTCTGGAAACTCAAGAGGACGCTAAGTATAATCTTCTGCACTGGTCCTATGAACACGTGCCACCCTCCAGCTCAGGAAGGATGCAATGTTGTCAACAGAGCTCTCTGCAGATGTGCCGTCAGCCCAGTTCTCTGCCACATTTCAGTCTTGTAGTGATACCTAGCAATGAGGTATCACTTCTAGGATGAGTTCCTGAACTTCATTGTCAGACCTGTGCACGAGGTCTGACAATGAAGTTCAGGAACTCATCCTAGAAGTGAAACCTCATTGCTCGGTATCACTACAGTCACCTTCAAAGTATTCCCTTTGGGAAGCTGTGCACCGATGGCAGCATCTGGTTCACCCTTCAAGGCAATTTGGGAACTCTTTTTTCAGGAGTGGCCATCAGAGACATGGTATTGACCTTGATATTCTGAATGGCATCTAAATGTCTTCCTTTCAATATTTCCTGTATCTTTGGGTAAAGTAAAAGTCACTGGAGGCCAGACCAGGGTAGTAGGAAGGGTGTTCCAATACAGTTATTCGTTTGCTGGCTAAAAACTCCTTCACAGACAGTGCCATGTAAGCTAGTGCTTTGTCGTGATGAAAATGCCAAGATTTTTAGTTAGGATTTGCCTACCTTTATTGATGTTTACTTGTTCTACTATGCTTCTCACAGACAGTTAACAATTTTTGACACACAATCTGACAAATGTTTCCAATGTTTTCATCAGTTCGGCTCCTTACAGGCTGCCTTGACTTCTCTTCATCAGTGACATTTTCTCTCCCTTCAGAAAAACATTTAATCCATTTTACACTGCTGTTTTCTTCATGGCATTACCCCCATAAACTTGGGATAACATGTCCTTGATTTCACTTGCACTGTTGCCAAGTTTAACAACAAATCTAATGTTTGTTCATGGCTCTAACTCAAGCTCTGACATTCTCGTGAAGGCACACAAAAACACTCAGCAACAATAATGAACACCACTCGGCAACACACCACCACATGTCAACACGAACAGCTGTAAGACACTGATACCAAGGTTATAAAACCTTCCTGAGTTGTTTGTACACTGTTGCCAACATAAGCACTTGCTGGAAAGTTCACAGACTTAATTGTCATACCTTGTATATATACACACACATATACATACATGAGTGCACATACACAGTTGTTTTAGTTAGTTTGATTTTTTTTTTCTTTTTAGAATCAAGGTCTCTCTCCAATTCCTATGCTGGAGTGCAGTGGAATGATCATAGCTTACTATAGTCTCCAACTCCGGGGTTCAAGAGATTCTCCCACCTCAGCCTCCAGAGTAGGCAAGGACTACAGATGTGCCACCGTTCCCAGCTAAGTTTTTTGTTTGTTTGTTTTGTTTTTGAGACAGAGTCTCACTCAGTCGCCCTGGAGTTGAGTGCCGTGAAGTCACAGCTCACAGTGGCCTCAAACTCTTGGGCTCAAGTGATCCTCTTGCCTCAGCCTCCCAAGTAGCTGGGACTACAGGTATCTGCCACAATGCCCAACTATTTTTAGAGATGAGATCTCACTCTTGCTCAGGCTAGTTTTGAACTTGTGAGCTCAAGCAATCCATATGCCTCAGCCTCCCAGAGTGCTAGGATTATAGACGTGACTGCGCCTGGCTTCTGGCTTAAAAATTTTTCATTGAGATGGGATCTCACTGGCCCAGGCTTGTCTCATATTCCTGGCATCCCATAGTGCTAGGATTACAGGCTTGAGCCACCACCATGTTGGGCTCAGAAGAGGTTTATTGAAGTTTAGAGAATAATCCTCTGTTTACCTAAGGCTGGAGAAAGAGGCAGGCTGAGCTTCCTTTACTAGGGGAAAACCTTTGATTCTACAAGAAATAAAGGTGCTGATAAAGAAGCTTCTGGAAAAAAGGTTGTAGTTACTTTGGTTTATGGGAATGGATGGGGTGTGATAAAAGTTTTGATAGAGGAAGGGGTGAGGTGGGGAGGGTGTACAATGGGGTTCTAGATAAGAAGAAAGAGCAAGGGGCAGAGGCAGGCAGCTGTGGCTACTGAAGACAGAAGGCAGAAGGCAGAGCACCTCTGGGTATTGGGAGTATCTGTGTAGCTCTGCTCTGCACCACTGCCCTCTACTTCCTAAACAACCACCTCTTCTTCCTCATGATTAATTTCATCACCCTATGCAAAATCTCTCAAGGCCATTCCTTCCTTACATTTATTTAGTTGTCAACTGAAGAATGACAAGGCTCATAAATTTGGAACAGAGAGCATCATTTCTCCTACAGAGTTGCAGCCTGCAGTGTGGCCTCTCTGTCTGGGAAACAACAGCCTTGGGCAGAACATGAGAGCACAAACGTTGAAAGGAAGGCAATGGGAATAGTGAGTTGTGCTGAGCGGGGTGGCTGCATATACACATTTAACAAGCTATAGGAGGAATTGTGAGCATTTATGGAAGGAGAAACATGTGCATATGCAACTGAGCTTCCTGCCCCTTCATAGGTCACTTGTACAAAAATGGCAGCGTTCCCATGATCTGAGGGTGGAGAGAGCAGAGCACGTGCAAATCCTCACTGTGCATCCTCCATAGACTGGCCAGACCCACTCCATGGTCAGTGGCCCCTTCTCAGGAGGAATGCCAGTTAGTTGTGCTATAACTGAAAAAAAAACAGAGGAGCAGCACTAGGCAATTGGTTGAATCAATGGCGGAACAAGTCTTTCCAAACAGCTCATTCTATTTAGCCCTTAGGGAAGAAAGCCTAAGGACGATTAACTGGGAGGGGTATGATGTGGGGTATGTCTGGCCTCCAGTCCTGTCATGGCTGGGAATTCAGTTTTAAGGCTTCTCTGGGATCCCCTTGGCCAACAGGAGGTTCATTGAGTTAGTTGTGGTTACTTAAAATTTTATTTTTATTCTTCAGTTGTTAAATACTCACTGCAGACATCACGCTAGATTAAGTGTTGGAATACCAAGCAGCTAAAGTCCCTGCTTTCTTGGAGTTTGCAGCCTAGAAGAAGAGAGAAATGTTAATCAAATAATCATCTAATTGTATAATTACAAATTCTCATAGGTGCTGAGAACTACTGTCAACTAAAGAATGATGAGGTTCATAAATTTGAAAAGGAATGCTTTATTTCTTAACCACAAGCACTCAGCTCACCATGCTCACTAACAAAACTTTATTATTGGCTCGGCGCCTGTGGCTCAACGAGCTAAGGCACCAGCCACGTACACCTGAGCTGGCGGGTTCGAACCCAGCCCGGGCCCGCCAAACAACAATGACAGCTGCAACCAAAAAATGGCCGGGCACTGTGGCGGGCGCCTGTGGTCCCAGCTACTTGGGAGGCGGAGGCAAGAGACTTGCTTGAGCCCAAGAATTGGAGGTTGCTGTGAGCTATGGTGCCATGATACTCTATCCAGGGTGACAGCTTGAGGCTCTGTCTCAAAAAAAAAACTTTATTATTGACTGTCCACATTAACATGTTTTACTATTCCAGAAAACACATGTCCTGGAAGCTAAAGCTCCAAATAGCTATACAGTTTGGGAAAAATCCATGTATCCATATTGGAGATTTCCCAACCAGCATTTGTTAGGGTAAATATCCCTTCTTAAGACAACAGGTTGCTTAACTAGGCGCATTAAATGACTTTTCAAGACTGCTTTGAGACCCTCACCTTGCTGTGTCCATAAATCCTAAATGATTACATTGTGAACTCTGCCCAAGCCCCACCTGACCTGGCATTCAAAGAATTGACTTAATCCAATCTCCTGAATCTCCTAAATATTTCAACTTTGCCTTCTCCCTCTGAGATGCTACTAAGATTCTGACAATGTTGTTCTCTCCCTTGGCCTGGTAAACAATGAACTTGAAGTTGGCAGATGATGGTGCTCTGGTGCTACAATTTTAAGAGACCTTATAACAGAGAAAGAAAACCAACCCTGGAGTTTTCCCTGGAGAAGTAATGCTTGAGCTGAGTTCTAAAAAAATGTAAAAGTGTTAATTTGGCAAAAGGATCAAAGTGGACAAGAGAAGGGAAAGAATGGGAAAGGAAGAGCATGCAAAGTTCCTGAGGCAGAAAGAAGCCTGGAACTTCAAGGGACAGAGAAAGGACAGAACAGCTAAAGCCCAGGGACAAGGGTATCTGTAGGAGACTGACGCCAGGCTTATAGAAGCAGCCACTGGCTCTTGAAGAAGGTGATGGGAGCAAGACAATCTCCTAGTGGAGATGTTTTGCAGCCTGGAGACAAGCACTCAAGCAGCTGCTTGTGTTAATGAAGATTGGTACCTCTTTAGCAAGCTAGTGTTATGCTTTATAACATTCGTAGGGCAATAGGATGGGAATTTTGCCCGGGCAGAAAGAGCACTTAGCAACCATTAAACATGTGATCCAAGCACGTGGGCCTCCACTCCTGTTGTATGAGGCTTCAATAAAAGGCCAAGAGAGAGGTTTCTTGGGGCTCTCGGAGGACAGACGGGAAGCCCACCTCTTGCAGTCATGTACCTTCAATTTGTGTCCTGGCTGTTTTTATTCGCACAGTGACAGGGTGCCAACAGGCACCGACAGGTGTCACAGTGAAAGTTCAGGCTGGAAATGGAGGAAAGCTCAGATCTCCCACCAGGGCCTCGAAAATTGCCCATGTAAGCAATTGTGACCTTTATCTGGAGAGCTCTGGAAAGTCGCTGACAGATTTTTTAATCCAATTATTATTTTTACAAGTGCTCATCATTCACAATCAGCAAGAAGCATTAACTAGGAGGCCACTGTGTAAATCCCAGGGTTCAGACAGCCTGAGTAGCTGGGAGGAGAGGGTTAGGGTGCTGGCAAGAAGATGGAATGAAGCATAGATATGGGAGGTCTGTAGAAAGTAAAAGTGAGGGCTGGAAAAATTAAATGACCCAAGTTACACAATGAATATTTAAATTTACGTTAATTAAAATTACATAAAGTTTGACTCGGTGCCTGTGGTCAGCTAAGGCACCAGCTACATACACCTGAGCTGGTGAGTTCAAATCCAGCACCAGCCCGCCAAACAACAATGGCTGCAACTAAAAAATAGCCAGGCATTATGGCGGCTACCTGTAGTCCCAGCTACTTGGGAGGCGTAGGCAGGAGACTCGCTTGAGCCCAAGAGTTGGAGGTTGCTGTGAGCTGTGATGCCACCACACTCTACCTAGGGTGACAGCTTGATGCTCTGTCTCAAAAAATAAATCAATAAATAAAATTGCATAAAGTTATAAATTCCCTTTTCTCAGTAGCATTGCAAGGGACTTCCCCTCTTCCTTTCTTTTTTTAATACCAGAGCTTTCCTGTAGCTCCTTTGGAGTTGAGCGGTTAACAGCACAACATGTCTGGATCATTCTGTTTGTGAAATTAGCTCCCAGAATACATTATCAGAAATATACTGCATAAGTGCAAATCACACTTAAAAGGTAACTGTGTTTGGATAATCCATCTCCCAGTTTATTCTTTGTCCATTAGCATGTTTAACCTCTTTTCTGTGCACCTTGCATTGCATTAGCCTTGGTGACCAGATAAAGGGGGGGGGGGGGCATATGCTTGTCTGGGTGTCACTTTTGCATTGGTTTTGTCTTCAACCATGTTTGTAAGTCAGATAAGAAGTAGGGGGTGGAGGTAAGCTCAGGGCCTTTGTGTCATGTTTTGCCATTCTGGGAAAATATCTCACCCAGGTGACCTGTGTCCTCTCCTTAGGTGCTGATAGGAGACATGGAAGATGCCATCTGCCTCCCACACAGAAGCACTATGGTGCCCTCCTTGAGCAATATGCCTGGCCCCCGATGTTCTCTTCTACCCACTGAGGGCAGAGTTAGTGGAATCCACATACCTCCTCTCCCCTGTACTAGAGTATGCTAAACAGTAGATTACATATAAACACGGAGAAGACCTGTAGCCATTGGTTCTTTTTTTTTATTTTTTATTAAATCATAGCTGAGTACATTAGTGCAATCATGGAGTACAATATGCTGGCTTCATATACAATCTGAAATATTTTCATCCAACTGTTCGACATAACCTTCATGGGATTTTCTTGGTTATTGTATGAAAACATTTGTATTCTGTATTTAGTAAGTTTCACCTGTACCCTTCTAAGATGCACCTTAATAAACATCTTCTGATTGATTTAGAATGATGTTGCTTCACACAGACACTGAGAGACTTATCACTTTCCTATAGTCTTGTTAGTCTAGCATCGCTATTTCTGGTCTCACTGGACCCAGAAGGCATCTACAGTCAAATACATTTTATAACTTCATGTTCTACAAAGCTGAATCATGTTTTTGCCATAGGACTTAATATCTTACATTTTAAATATTCAAAAGGAAGATTTTGTGTCCACGTATGTTCTAAATTTATTTGTTTAAAAAAAACATTTTTATGGAATACAATTTTGTGCTAATGTGCTATGGAACCCTGGTCTGTGTAATAATTATTCAGACAGAATAATAAAAGAAAAAAATAATAAAAAGAAAAAAATATTTCTTGGTTATAAAGGAAATAATATGGGGTTCATCTGAATGCCTATTTTTGTTTAATGATTTTTAGAAAATACAGTGGTTATCGTCTGTGCAATTTCTTTAGTGCCACAGGGAATGTCAATTTAACTGTGAAATGTCTTTTCTCTGATGGTTGAAGCCATTTATACTTCTGTGCATGCCACACATATACACACACTAAGAGTCCTCATCCCTTCACAAACACATCAGCAGAAGCTGCAACCTTTCTAAGAAGCTGCCCTCAATGCATTCATAGGCCTATAATAGACTCTCTCCACACCCCTACAGATAAGCCCTGGCAAGTGGAACTTGACTTTTACAAGCTCTGGTTGTAGGATTAGTACTGTGGTGGGGATTTATTCAATAATTGTTTATACTTAATCTTTGCCATTTGCTTCTAGATGAAGAAAGGGGAAATCCTGTGAACTAGTAATGGTCCTTGCACCTAAAGAAAGACCTTATTGGCCTACAGACACATGAAAAAATGCTTACTATCCTTAAATCATCAGAGAAATGCAAATCAAAACTACCTTGAGATATCATCTAACTCCAGTAAGATTAGCCCACATAACAAAATCCCAAAACCAGAGATGTTGACATAGATGTGGAGAAAAAGTAACACTTCTACATTGCTGGTGGGAATGCAAACTAATACGTTCCTTTTGGAAGGACCTTTGGAGAATACTCAGAGATCTAAAAACAGACCTGCCATTTGATCCTATAATTCCTTTACCAGGTATATGCCCAGAAGACCAAAAATCACATTATAACAAAGACATCTGTACCAGAATGTTCATTGCAGCCTAATTCATATTGCTAAGTCATGGAAGAAGCCCAAGTGCCCGTTGATCCACAAATGGATTAATAAATTGTGGTACATGTACACCATGGAATATTATGCAGCCTTAAAGATGGAGACTTTACCTCTTTCATGTTTACATGGATGGAGCTGGAACACATTCTTCTTAGCAAAGTATCTCAAGAATGGAAGAAAAAGTATCCAATGTATTCAGCCCTACTATGAAGCTAATTTATAGCTTTCATATGAAGGCT
>CAUYRH010082672.1:0-14944 GCA_963574655.1 Perodicticus potto | reverse complement strand
TAACTGCTGGTGGGACTGCAAACTGATACAACCTTTTTGGAAGGAAGTATGGAGAACTCTCAAAGAACTCAAGCTTGACCTCCCATTTGATCCTGCAATCCCATTACTGGGCATCTACCCAGAAGGAAAAAAATCCTTTTACCATAAGGACACTTGCACTAAACTGTTTATCACAGCTCAATTTACTATTGTCAAAATATGGAAACAGCGTAAACGTCCACCAACCCAGGAATGGATTAACAAGCTGGGGTATATGTACACCATGGAATACTATTCAGCCATTAAAAAAGATGGAGACTTTACAGCCTTCGTATTAACCTGGATGGAAGGGAAACACATTATTCTTAGTAAAGCATCACAAGAATGGAGAAGCATGAATCCTATGTACTCAATTCTCACATGAGGACAGTTGACCTAGTACACGGTGGGAGGTGGGGGAAGGGGAGAGCAGAGAGAAGGAAGGAAGGAGGTGGGGGAAGGGGAGAGCAGAGAGAGGGAAAGGGTGGGGGAAGGGGAGAGCAGAGAGACGGAAGGAGGGAGGGGGTGGCGTGAGTGACAGTGTGTGACACACCTTTTGGGGGTGGGACACAATTATAAGAGGGACTTTACCTAACAAATGCAATCAATGTAACCTGGTTCTTTGTACCCTCAATGAATCCCCAACAAGTAAAAAAAAAAAGAAGTTCAGAAAACTGTAATTAAAGGCCACTTTTAACCACCTTCTTGAGAAAGTTTCCACACTCTCTCACTGCCAGAGTCTGTTCAAGTTGGAGAACTTCTGGAGAAGGCGGAAAGACGGGGAAGCTGGGGGATATGACGTCCTTCAGTTGGACAGATGAGCTGGTGGGGTAATTCATGAACAGGCATAATGGTATTAAGAAACCTGTTTTAAAGCCCAACTGCTCTCAGAAGCATTTGAGATAGCTTACAATAAGCAGAGAAACAATACAAGAATAAAAAGCTCAAAGGGAGCAGAAACACTGATTTAGTCACCCAGGGATGTGTCTTCACATGATCTGGGTCATCCCACAGGAAGGTTTCACGTTTATCTTCATTTACAGCTGAGACCTTGGCTGAGTGGGTTTGAGCAAGCTGCTGAGGTGCCGGGGCATGTAAGCAGAGAAGCCCAGATTTAAAACCCAAGGGATAGATTATATCAGAAACAAAGGCTGGGCAAGTACAAGCAGTTAAGTGCAATACTTTGCACTGAGCTTCCTGGCAATCAAGTCAACAATAGGAAGGGAAAGGTTTACATGGCTCTCATTTTCTTTCCAGAAAATAGTAATTTAAAAAGATAAACACTAGTAGAGCAAGAGACTCAAACTTTTTTCCTGGTTCTTATTCTTTTTTTTTTGAGACCAAGTCTTACTATGTTGCCCTGGGTAGAGTGCTGTAGCATCACAGCTCACAGCAATCTTAAACTCTTGGGCTTAAGGGATTCTCTTGCCTCAGCCTCCTGAGTGGCTGGGACTACAGGAGCCCGCCACAGCACCCGGCTATTTTATTGTTGTAGTTGTCATTGCTGTTTGGCAGGCCTGGGCAGAGTTCAAACCCGCCAGCCCCAGTGTATGTGGCCAGCACCCTAGCCACTGAGCTATAGGCATCGAGCCCCTGGTTCTTATTCTCAGAGCACTTTACTGCCTAGGTCTTTAGACAACATATACAGGGCAGAATAAAGGACGGATGCAAGACAATAATGTTCTCCAAATGACACCACTCGAAGAGACCCTGATGAGAACTGAGAGCAAAATGTAAGTGGTGGATCTCTACAGACACGTCTGGGGGGCTGAAGGAATACAACCCAAGTCCCTACAACCTACCCACCTCACTCCAACTTTGGCCTGAGCACTGTGGCTGGCGTGTAGGGAATAGGGGGGCAGTAGTGGATGTGAGGGGCGTACAGAGCACTTACTTCGAGCGGTATATCCACAAGAAAGAGCCTTCTGAGCTAAAAGCAAATAAATAAAAACATACTGTGTTACTTTAAATTCTGAGAAAGGCTATTTTTTTTTTTTTAACCATTATCCTTGAGCCCCAGGCTGAGCTGAGAGCCTGGGTTTTACTTTCTTCCAGGTTTTCACCTTCCTTTGAGATATAACCAATGATAGCAGAAGACTGGGGATTTCCACTTGCAGAAACTTTAGAATATCAAGGAGATAGGAGTCTCTGGACGATCCCAAATGGTGATTTTTTTTAAAAAGGAAGACAATTCCCCATTGCCCAAGGTGGCGTCACTGAGGGAAGAGAAGTTCCATAGATGGGTCCTCTTTTGCCACCTACTGAGGTGCCTGGTGATGAAGGAGGCCCTGGAGGGTGGAGACATCATCCTCTAGCAATCCCGCACCCAGGATTTATCTTCCCTGGAAAATAAGGCCTCAATTGCAGAGACTAACACCACAGCTGGCTCAGAGCCTTCTACAGAGCAGAAGGCATTGTTTTGACTAAGGAAAGCAGTGGGACTTCCTTAAAGCACCAACAAGTGCTGCCACCCCACGTGGCACTCAGGGCATGAATTTGCAGATCCAGGTTGACCAACCCCTCCTCCTGTCCTAGAACCCTTCACCATTGTGATGGTCACAGCAATAGCTACACTGCAGTGGCATTTCAACATGCATTCATCCTTCAAGGGACAGTTCAAATGCCACCCTCCTGTGTCCTGCCTGATATGATTCTATGCCTGGCATAGAAGGTGTTCAATAAATATTTATGAATGAATGCAAAAAAAAAAAAAAAAAAAAAAAGGATTCTCCTCCAAGCCAAATATAGTCTTTGCCTCCTTGAACCATCTCAGCCCAGTTCTCTACCTCTGATATCCTTCATCTACTTCTACCCTGGGTTATTTATACACACACCCTATCACGCCCCATGCCCCTTCTAGATCACAATACCTTTGGGGGAAAAGTTCTATTTAGCTTGCTTTGTATCCCTCAGAGCACTCAGTTCAAGGAGACGAGGACAATGATTCAGAAGATCTGAGTTCTAATCAGAACACAGACATAAATTTACTATTAAGTCACTTCATCTATTCAGTCTCCATTTTGTCACTTAAAAAACATGATAGCTCTTGACTAAAGGAAAGGTTACATAGTGGGTCAGAGAATGAGCTGCAGTCAGATAGCCAGGGACCTAAATCTTCCTGAAAATAAGAGCTTGAGCATTAATGCTCAACATTTCTGAGACTCTGTGTTTTCATCAAGAAACTTGGATAATACCCATTTGGCGGGGCTATCATAAGAATTAGAAGTAATGCAGATCATAGGTCCTGGCACTTGCAAACACTTACTAACCAGTAACTGGTATCTTCATAATCGCCATTATTATGTCAATTATAACTTTTAAGGCTTCCTCTAGCTCTAACACTCTAAGATGTGTTTTGAATCCAGCTTCAAATCAAATGCTGTCCTGGATGACATTCTTTTAAGGCACTTCACTGACAGCAGTTCTACTTACTAAAAGTTGACATGCTTGATGTAGTTATTTTTAAATCCCTTTTATCTCAGTGCTGCCCACCTGTCTAGGGTCAGTATCCTCAGCTCACCTCAAGCCATCATATGGCCAGATCATAAAGTGGTGAAAGCACTCCCTTTGAAGCCTCTTGCAGATGTTCAAGTGGATTCTACACATCAGAGAAGAATGTGGCCGGAGTCTGGGTGCCAGACTATGTCCTGAAGAGCAGCCAGAACCTGCCCTGGCCAGTGTGCAGAGAAAGTATGCCCGGCACTGAAAAACAATCTTCTTTCCTAGTGGCCAGTGCCAAAATGCACATTTGGACCTTTGGCTCCCATATTTTAATTTTGTGAACTTCCCAAATTAGCAAAGCACAACTCTGGCTACAATTGAAAACATCAAAGTTATCCAATCACGTGTTTAGACTCAGACCTTGAAGGTTATCCAAATAAGCATTCTGACTCTACCCAGATCCTCGAAGGGCATTTGTTCTTCTGGGGGGTGGAGTTTTTCAACTGCTAGAGATCTTCCTTCTATTCGTCAAAATCCCGTGTCCTGTTTTGTCCTCTGGAGCAAATGATGATGATGATGATGACTCTTATGGAGTGAATATTTGTATCCTCCCAAATTTGTATGTTGAAGCCCTGCCCCGACTTCACATGTTGAAATGTGATGGTATTTGGAGCTGGGGCCTTCGAGAGGTAATCATGTTTAGATGAGATCATGAGGGTGAATCATGTGTGGATGCAGGGAGGAGGTTGCCATCTGCCATCCAAGAAGAGCCCTTGCTGGGGAACTGAATGGCTAGCACTTTGACCTTGGACTTCCTTGCCTCTATGTGAGAAATAAACTCCTGTTGTTTAAGCCCCAGAGTTCGTGGCATTTTGTGATAGCAGCCTGAGCTGATAAGGATAATGGTGACAGTTAAAATTTACTGAGTGCTTATTAAGTCTATTGCTCCGAATTGCTTCAAATACAAGAATTTATTTAATCCTCCTAACAATCCTATGAGGCAGGCACTATTATTATCCCCATTTTTAAAGAGAAGGAAACTAAAGACCAGAGTGGCTGGGTAACTTGCCCAAGTTCACAGAGGAAGTAAGTGACAGCCCAGCACTAGAGTGCGGTCAGGGTGTGTCCTCAGCCCTCAAGTGCCTATGGAAGCCCTGGGGCCTCCGCACCCCACTCCGAGTCAGCTCTTATTTGGACTCAATGCCCTCAGTTTCCTCAATTCATAAGACCTAGTTTCCAGATCCTTTAGGTTTGGTCACAGTCTAGCCTGTCATGTTTTTCCTTACAATGAGTGCTCAGAATGAAACAAGAGAACATTCCCGAAGTGCTTAGATCTGGCTCCTGTGTTTTGGAGATACCTTCTGTTACTGACTTAACTAAAAGGACAGTTCCTTTTTTAGTAGCCAAGACAGTCCTGCTGGCTCATTAAATTTTAGATTTTAAGAACTGAAAGAGAAATTCAAATGTTAATCCAGAGCACCATCCTGAACTTGAGGGCCACTGAAACACTTCACTATGAAAATACGAATGGTGTTGAGATGGCTGTGTACAATTCAATCGTACAGTAGTCTTTTTGAACCTGAGAGCTAAGCTTTTCCAGTGTCTCTTGAGTCAAAGCCATCACACATTTCTGTAGCTGCTTGTGGAGACTTCTTTCTGTCAGAAGCCTCTTCCAACTGGAATCTTCAAGGCATTGTAGTTTCAAAAAGCATCTTAGAGGCAGCTCAGATATTTGGGATAAAGCCACAGATGAATTTCAAAACTCAGAAATCTTTAATACATTTTGTTTTCCAGAGTTTAAAAAAATAACACCCAAAAGTTTTAGCCAGGCACAAATGAATCACTGGCAACTCAGTGTATATTTTGCAACAAAAGTTAACAACTTGAACTACTCCTTTAAACTCTGCAAATATTTTAGGATTGCAAAATTTAGGGTGGACTTCTCATGAAATTCCTGTCCACAAATTTCTTTTTTTTTCTTTTTTTTTGAGACAGAGCCTCAAGCTGTCACCCTGGATAGAGTGCTGTGGCATCATAGCTCACAGCAACCTCCAATTCCTGGGCTCAAGCGAGTCTCCTGCCTCCACCTCCCAAGTAGCTGGGACTACAGGCGCCAGCCACAACGCCCAGCCATTTTTTGGTTGCAGCCGTCATTGTTGTTTGGCGGGCCCGGGCTGGATTCAAACCCGCCAGCTCAGGTGTACCTGGCTGGCGCCTCAGCCTGTTTAGCCACAGGCGCTGAGCCGTGTCCACAAATTTCTTAAGGTAATTCTGCATCTGATTATACAAATTATTTAAAAAATAAAATAAAATAAAATAAAACTACATTTTGGGCTTAATTTGACCTCACTCTTTCTGAATCTAACCTACCAGTACAAAAACCAAGACATTAGGAACACGGCAGGAAGGAAGATAACTAGCCAAAAGTTATTACACAGGGGAGCTCTAATGATTTTAAAGATAGTCTAGGGCTCAAGGATTGGGAAGGGTAGAATCCCTTATTTATGGTTTGAGTTAATCCTAATTTTAACTCAGACTGGTGACATGGCTGATACCAATAGAACAGAGTCAGAGCAGTACTTTCATCAATATCATTTCATCATGTTTCATAATTACCTGTTGATATATTCCCAAAACACAAGAATCACAGTTGAGGCAACCAGCATTGACAGAATTACTTTTCCTTTGACATTCATTATTTTCTCCTAGGAAAAAAGAAAAGAGGAAAAAGTAGGTTACATAAATGAAATCTAGAGCAAGATATGGTCATAAAGAAATACTTCTGCCCATATTCTGCCTAAGGGGATACACTCAGGGATATTTAACTAGAGGCAAGGAATGTATTCTACCTTAAATCGGATAGGCCTGCAGTGGCAAGTCAGATCAATCCAGTTAACAAAGGAGGCCGCCTGTGCTGGGAAGGCTGCTAAGGCTACACTGGGGCTCAGAGGGAAAGTGTCCAGATCCACCATGGGTGGAGGAGGGTGAGGGAGTAACTGTAAATGGTTCCCAGTTGCCTCCTTAGTCAGATGGCCCCACCTTCTGGCACAAGGCTATGGGGAGCCATTCTGTTTCCTGGCTCCATGTCCTGGGTGTACTAATTACATGTCCCCTGCTGGGGGCAGGTGACCCTGAGTTTACAATCCAGGCCTCACCTACTTTCCAATCCTCCCAGGTTAGCCTCAGTACACTCATGAGCACGCAAGCAGTTAGCGCACAGTAGGTGCACAGATACTTCTTCCTGGAAGGGGTGTTGTGTGGAGAACAATAGGCTGGGAAGCGCTTTAGTGCGGATGGTCAGGGAAGGCTCCCTGTGCAGGTCTGATTAGGGCAAGTGCCGAGGGATGAAGAGAGGGTGGAAAGAATAAAAAGCGGCGTGATAAGGTGTGAGAATATTTCAGGATCAGCATTTACAACAGGACATCAGGAGGAAAAGCTCATATTTAAAAAACAAGAAAACCTGAAAGAGAAAAAAATAACTGCAGGTCTGTCCCCTCAGACTGGCCGGACCACAGGAGGGGTGGTGGTAGACAAGGGAATAGTGGACAGGGGCAGACAGAGAAAAAAAGGCACAGAAGGGAAGAGGAGGAGCCCCCACAGCCTCGGAAGCTGGGGAAGAAGCGACCCCACTTCACTCAGAGACATCTGTCTGCACGCTGGGGTGTGCAGAGCGGATAAGAGTTCAACAGCAGAGTGGGAAGGCCAAAAAGAATGGGTGGCCATGTTAGGGTGTGTATGTAGGGGGTGTGTGTATGTCTCTATTTCTTTTCTTTTTTTTTTTTTTGAGACAGGCTCTTGCTTCATTGCCCAAGGCAGAGTGCAGAGGGGTCTCTAAACTCCTAAATGGAGATGACTAGTAGGCAAGTGGACATTTAAGTCTGGAGTTCAACAGAGAGACGTGGGCTAGACGTGTAATAGGAAGAGTTGTCCGCATTTGGAAGGAAATGAGTGAGGTTACAAGGGAAAGAAAGAAGAGAGAGAGAAAAAGGAAGTAAGGTAGCCCTGGGCTGAAGCCTGAAAATGCCGACATTGAGAGGCAGGACAGAGGAGGAGATGAGGGGAAGAGGCCCAGGAGGTAGGGATGTCCCCAAGAGTGAGGACATCGGGAAGCTAAGAGGAGGCAGTGGCCAGCCATGCACCAAATGTTGTTGCTTTTATAAAGCTGCCTCCCACCCCTGCCCAGCCAGGAGCTGAGTCTCCCTTCTTTCCTCGGGCGCCCCCATCACTCCAGTCACATTGCGACACGTGTTGATTTTGGAGATGGCTCACACAGTAACATCCCTTATGGTGCTGTCACCTCTACCAGTTAGTCCGTGAGCTTCCTGGAGGCAGGAGCCAGGCCTTTTTACTCAACCTTGAATCCCCACTTCCTCACATAGGACAGACGAGGTCCTCAATATGTTTGGTGAATGCATGAAATCAAATGAGATTGACACCGGGGACACGTAACTTTCCAATTCTTTTCAAGATTTCTTAGGTGATTCTAGTCTTAAATCTCCTATGCTCCATCACCTTTATTATTCACTTCAGATAAACAACAGAAACAACAGAATTTTCAGCCAAGGCACTTTATTCCTCTTTGCTTAGAAAGGAAGCTTGTTTAAAAACGAAAAAGCCAGGGCTGAACTCAACGTCACAACCTAACCTCCAGCTCTCCTACAGTTCTGATGGGGAATGTACAAGAGGCCTCCAAGAAGATGGACCTGCTGGGCCCCAGCCTCTGGCTCAGGCTTCTTCCCTGTAAACCAAGTGAGCTGCCGCGTACAGCCCAGGGGCCACTGCAGACTCCAAAAATGCAGATGGTTGTAGGCCACTCAGCCTCACTGCTGGAAAAAGTCACTAGAAGTCTGCATTGGTGGCACCAGCATTGAGTGCTAGTCCAGGATTTGGGTGCCAAAAGATCTCAGCCCGAGGCTGTGGCCACCTCCCTGTGCTAACGTCCAGAGGAGTGTGGACAGTGGTGAGCCAGGGACCTTGGAGAGAGGTGAGAGATTCCTCAACTTTGACGTACAAATCTGAGGAACCCTGGGCAGTGATCCTCATCATAACTCCACCCTTTTTTTCTTTTTAGGTCTCTCTCTGTCACCCAGGCTGGCGTGTAGTGGATCACTGTAACTACGAACTCTTGGGTTCAAAAGATCCTCCCACCTCAGCCACCCAAGTAGCTGAGACTACAGGTACATGCCACTGTTCCCAGCTAATTTTCATATATTTTGTAGAGACAGGGTCTGACCATGGTGTCCAGGCCGGTCTCAAACACCTGGCCTCAAATAATCCTCCCACCTTGGCCTCCCAAAGTTCTGGGATTACAGGCATGATCCCCCACGCCTGGCCTCCAAACACCTTTTTGTCATTCATTTGGCATCATAATGCTGACATGAGGCCAGCTATATGTATAATCTTTACCCCACTGCATGTGACTGGTTCTTTGCATGGATATTGCTGTATTTTATTATACATTCAGCAATATGTATATTCACTGGGGAAGCTGTGTAAAAGATGATTTATAATCCACATCCAAAAAATTCTGACCCTAGAGTTTCAGGTAAGGGATTGTAGAACCTCCTACTGGATCTCATTAAATTGATCACCTCATCTTTAAAATGGGATTAAAAATAGTGATGATTACAGAGATGACGCCCATGAAATACTTACTGCTGTTTTTGGCATTGTATAAGTGCTCCAAAAATATATATATATACTGCTAGTTCTTATCACTGGTATCCATAAAATAGGCTGTTGGGAGGATAGCACAGTACCTGGTACTTAGCAAGTGCTCCAAACAGATTTGAAGGAAAGGAAGGAGGGATTTGGAATATAAGAACATGTTATACAATCAAGTGCAAATAAATGCAAATGCGACACTGACTATGGGTTTACCTATCTGTTCCGTGCCACAGCCTCACGAAGCCCTCCTCGGAAGTGGGATGTGACTTTGATTTTCTTTGATGAAGCCCCAGGCGCTGCCACAGCCCCTTCTGTACATTGAGCAGACAACTGTGCGGCTGGCTGGCTGAGTGTCCCCAGCTTTCCCAGCCCCACCTGCTGAGGAGCAAATGCAAATTGTCTCCCAGCACAAGGACACGGGAGAAATGAAAACTCTCATGGTGGAAAAACGTGAGAGTTTTCTGGCGCTCAAGTCAGGGAAAGCCCAAATCAGATACACTTTCTAATCCCCTCCTGGAATGTGCAGGTGATTGATTTTCTTTTTTTTTTTCATTTCAGAAATTAGCATCAGAGGCAACTCTTAAAGCCCATTTCTTTCTGGACTTTGTAGATGCCTCGAATCTGCTTGCGTTTTTGCTATAGTCACTCTTGTTTGAGACTTACAATTGGAAGCTATCCAAATGAGCCAATTTTGCATCATTTAGCAAAGCACTGGAAGTTGGTGGAGAAGTGATTCCTGGAATCTGGAATCCAAGTCTCCAGGGAAGGAGGGGCTGGCAGGGTAGCCAACAGGTCTTTTAAAACACTTTTGTTTTTCTCTCTAGATAAAAACTGAGGCATTTGGCAACAAATGTGGTCTAAAAGTGCTTCTCTTATGTCTTTGGCTCAGAACTTTTTAAACTTTTTTTAATTCAGAAGACGAGTGGTTGACTGTCTTATAACCAATAAGAAATGTGGCTGTATCCCCATCAAAGTACCAACGACAACTTTGAAGAACTTAAATAGTACTTTGTTTCATATGGAACCAGAAAAAAAACCCGAATAGCCAGTGCAATTCTAAGAAATAAAAACAAATCTGAAGGCATCATGTTATCAGACTTCAGGTTATACTACAAGTCTACAGTGATCAAAACAACATGGTACTGGCACAAAAATAGAAATACAGATCTATGGAACAGAACAGAGAACCTAGAGATGAAATCATTTCACCTTCTGATCTTCAATAAACCAAACAAAAGCATTCACTGAGAAAAGAATCCCTATTGAATAAATTGTGTGGGGAGAACTGGTTTAGCCACTTGTAGAAGACTGAAACTGGACTGGCACCTCTCACCACTTACAAAAATTGACACCTGCTGGAAAAAAGACTTAAATTTAAGATATAAAATGGTAAAAATTCTTGAAGAAAATGTGGGGAAAACTCTTGATGATATCAGCCTGGGAAAAGATTTTATGAAGAAGACCCCTTTGGAAACTGCAGCAATACCATAAATAAATGGGACATGATCAAGCTAAAAAGCTCCTGCACAGCTAAGGGTACAACAACTAAAGCAAACAGACAACCTTCAGAATAGAAGATATTTGCATCAAATCTGACAAAGGGCTGATAATTAGAATCTACAGAGAACTCAAACTACTCAACGAGAAAAGAGCAAACAATCCCATCTATCACTGGGCGACAGACAGGAACAGAAACTTCTCCCAAGAAAACAGAAGAACAGTCAACAAACACATGAAAATATGCACATTGTCCCTAATCATCAGAGAAATACAAATCAAAATCATGTTGAAATATCACCTAGCCCCAGTGAGAATAGCCCATATCACAAAGTCCCAAAGCTGCAGATGCTGGCATGGATGTGGAGAGAAGGGAACACTTTTACACTGTTGGTAGAACTGCAAACTAATATAGGCTCTTTGGAAAGAAGTATGGAGAATCCTCAAAGACCTAAAAGTAAACTTTCCATTTGAAACTGCAATCTCATTGCTAGGTATCTACCCAAAAGAAAAAAATCATTTTACCATAAGGACATTTGCACAAGAATGTTTATTGTAGCTCAATTCATAATCGCCAAGAGGTGGAATCAACCCAAGTGCCCATCAATACATGAATGGATTACTAAACTGTCCTATATATATACCATGGAATACTACTCAGCCATAAAAAAGAGAGAGACTTTACATCTTTTGTATTAATCTGGATAGAGTTGAAGAATATTCTCCTTAGGAAAGTATCACAAAAATGGAAAAGCAAGTATCCTATTTACTCAATACTAATATGAAATCAATAGATAAATGACTACATGCCCACACAAGAGAAAATTCAAGTGGGTGGATCAGAGAGAAGGGAGAGAGGGGAGGGGAGGAGAAAGGGGGATTGGTAAGCTCTCCCCTAATTTGCACAATGTAAGAGCATACAGCACAGCCTCTGGTGAAGGGCTCAACTACAACTTGAACTTTATATGACAAATACATATGATATAACCTAATCATTTGTACCCTCAAATGAATCTGAAATTTTAAAAAAAGGAAATGTGAATTTGTTTCTAAATTTCTCCTTTAAGAGAAAGAGTCCAGAATTGAGAGTCCAGGGTGCCAAATATGAGCACCCTGTCTCAAGTGGGAGAGTAGAACCCCGAAGTCCCTTGAGCCCCATCCCTAAGAGGGCCCAGCCCTCGTTCTGGAGCCCTCCCACCCTCTCACAGTCTCTCTGCCTTAACCCATCCTTTAGACCCACGAGGGCTGCTCCCAGGCCACCCCCAGGACTCGGTTCACAAGATCTCAGCCCCTCACTGAAATGAGACCACTCACACTGCACTCCAGGAACGTGTGCAGATTACTAAAGATGCAGAGGCATTTTGAAAGGTTGGGTCATGGTGTAAAGCCTGGCATTTCTCCACCATCCTCTCACCGCCCTCACCCTTCTCTTCTTCCACTTCTATTTCTCTGGAGTGTCAGCCACGTTTTTCCATGTGGCCCATAAATTATTTCTTCCCTGCCCACTTCCAACCCATCTCACACAAACAACTCACCCACCTTCAGAGAATCTCACAATTCCACCCCAGCTGGCCAAAGTCAAGGTATGCCTTCCAAACAGAATTCTTCTCCAAAAGGAATTCTAGTGGGCCCTGTTTTCTCCATCTCATACCAGGGGAAAAGGTGAACCTCTCAGTTGACTAGCCATGTACTCAGAGGCTGTGGAAAAGCCATTATCTTAGAGAGCAGGAAATCAGGCAGGAGAAGAGTGGTGGCTTCTACCTCCCTGCTGGCTTAAGAGCCCCCTCTGTCTGAGATCCTCCACCACGCCCCCAGAGCCCACCCCTTCCTTCCCCAGGACCTACCCCAACTTGAGCATTAATCGCTTCGGGGCTATTGAGATGAGTCTGGATTGCACAGGCCCTGGCACTCAGAAGTTGCACCATAAGTGTTCTGGGGTGAAGAAATGAGTAAGGAGAGTCCTAAGGAGGCTCATTCATTCTCTGCCGTGGATTCATCAACAAACATGGACCAGGCTACGGCACACCAGATGGCTTTCGCAACCGGAGCTACTTCAGTGAATAAGACCACCATGGAGTTCCCATTCCACTGGGAGTCCAGAGAGATTCAACAGGATAGAAAATTGCAGGCAGGGACACAGGACAAAGAAGGTGAGGGGAAGGTGTAGGGATTAACTGGGTGATAATGACCTTGGGCAAGACTCCAGTCTTTAGTCCTGCATGGCCTTGAGTATAAATGGGAGAATCTAGATCCAGCATTGTAAGTTAAAAATTAGGCTAATGACGAGGACTCTGAAATCAGCAGAGCCATAGATGTAGACCTTGGGCAAGTTAACTCTCTGAGACTCTCTTTACCAAATGGATACTTCAACACTTTCCTCACAGAGTTCGTGAAAGGACAAAACCAGAATCTATCCGTAAAGCACATTGTGTCCGACAGTCAGTAAATGCTCCACAAATGGCAGCTTTCACAATGATGATGCTTTTTGATGGGAGAGAAAGACTTGGTTCAGAGCTCAGTCCTGAGAGCAGAGCTGTGATTTCACCTGAGAGAGAACTCTGTCCCCTCTGGCAGCGCCCTCCAGAACAGTCAAGGGGGAGCCCACACACCCACTGCATGTTGCAAAAAAGTAGCTCTACTCAGCTTTGCCCTCTGGAATAGGGCTGTCTGGGCAGCGCTGACCAGCCCAGCTACTCCACCTGTTTGCCCTTGAGGCTGGGCGCTAATACTGGGCAAGGAAGAGGTTAGGTTTTACAGCAGCCTGGGGTCAGCTCCGGCACTGTCACAGAGCTGCAAATAGCTGCAACCTTCTAAATAGGGTCACAGATTTCTCCAGCCTCAGTCTCTGTGCCTGAGAAACAAATCCTCTGGCTCTAACTTTCCCCAATAGGTTTTCCTGACTGACCCAGGGCATGGATGAGAAATCTACCACGGGGCTGGAAACCACATTTTTCAAGAGGTTTCCACATAGAGCTCCGTGCTGCAGCTCCCAGTGGGTTCCCTGCCGTGATGATCAGATGATGGGACCACCCAATGTGCACGGAGGGCAAGGGCTGACTGCCCAGGAGCTGATGAAGCTCCAGGGTCAGAGGGTCTCCACTTGCACAAGCTCCCTTGTAAGACTGGGCCTGCTTTCCCACTGGGGTGGGGATACAGAGTGTCTCCCCTGCCTGGGGCCTGTCTGGGGGCTATAGGCTGTGCTGGGGACCAGCCCCTCTGCCCGCCCACTCACCTAGGTCCCAGCGGCAACCTGTCCCCAGGAGGACCTTGATGAGCCCCCTCCCCTTTTGACCCCGAGGAGAAGACGAACTAGTCATCGCTCTGCTCCCTGCTGAAAGGTCCCCATGATCCAGGTCTCACACCCGCCTCGCGCCTCCCTCCTCCACCCCCACCCAGCACCCAGACCCAGCTGCCCTACTGCGCCCAGCAAGGATCACAGGGCTGAGTTCTCTGACCATCCGGCTAGAGCCACCTGAGCAAGACACTGTCAGAAGACTTGCAGATGTGGCATCACCAATAAATAGGCTGCGAAGCTGAATGAAACTGTTCTAAATCCTCAATAATAAAAAGCAAATCTGGATTAACCATGCTACAGGCAAAAATGCTTTATCTTTTGTCTCTATTGAAAATGATCCTGGAGGCTCGGTGCCTATGGCTCAACGGGCTAAGGCGCCAGTCACGTACACCTGAGCTGGCGGGTTCGAATCCAGCCCGGGCCCACCAAACAACAATGACGGCTGCAGCCAAAAAATGGCCGGGCGTTGTGGCGGGCGCCTGTAGTCCCAGCTACTTGGGAGGCGGAGGCAGGAGACTCTCTTGAGCCCAGGAATTGGAGGTTGCTGCTAGCTGTGATGCCACGGCACTCTATCCAGGGTGACAGCTTGAGGCTCTGTCTCAAAAAAAAAGAAAAAAGAAAAGAAAGAACCAGGGAAATCATCTCTTGATTACTGATTTGATTCAATCTCTTCACTTATTATAATGCTATTGAAATTTTCTATTTCTTCCTTCTTTTTTTGAGAAAGAATCTTGTTCTGTTGCCCAGGCTGAAGCGCAGTGGCACAATCGTAGCTTTCTGCAGCCTCAAACTCCTGGGTTCAAGTGATGCTCCTGCCTCAGCCTCTTGAGTAGCTAGAACTACTAATGTGCACCACCACACCCAGTTAATTTTTAAATTAATTTCTGTAGAGAAAGGGTTCTTAAACTCCTGGTCCCAAGGAATCCTTCCACCATGGCCCTTTCACAGTGCTGGGTTTACAGACATGAGCCACTCTTCCCGGCCCCTATTTCTTCTTGAGTCAGTTTTAGAAATTGCTTGTGTGTT